>CAUYON010056658.1:0-13171 GCA_963573935.1 Arctocebus calabarensis
GCGCCTGTGGTCCCAGCGACTTGGGAGGCAGAGGCAAGAGACTCGCTTGAGCCCAGGAACTGGAGGTTGCTGTGAGCTGTGATGCCATAGCACTCTATCCAGGGTGACAGCTTGAGGCTCTGTCTCAAAAAAAAAAAAAAAAAGAAGATTAAGAAGAATAAACAAAATGCAAAATTTGTAGAAATGAGGAAATAATAAAATAAGACCAGAAATAAATCAAATAGAAAAAAAAACTATAGAAAGAATCAGTGAAACTAATTTTTTTAATAAACAAGATGGACAAGCTTGGACAAGATGGACCTTAGCTTATTTAAAAATAAAAGAGAAAATATTCAATGAATGAAATTTAAAAATGAAGTGAAAAAATTACAAGAGCTGTCTCAGAATAAGAAAAGGCCCATTATGAACAATTATACATCAATAAATTAAATAACCTAGAAGACATGGATAAATTTCTGGAAAAATATAACCTACCAAGATTGAATCCGAAGGAAACAAAAAGCCCGGACAGACTAATAGAGAGATTAAAGAAGTAATAAAAAAAAAAAAAATCTCCCAAGAAAAGCCCAGGACCAGATGATTTCGCAGCTGAATTCTACCAAAAATTCTAAGAAGAATTGATACTCGTACTTTAAACAAATCTTCCCCCAAAAGTAGAAATAGATGGAGCATTTCCAAATACATTTTGTGAGGCAAGGCTGGCATAACCTTGATACCTAAGTCAGATAAAGACATCACAAGAAAAGAAAACAATCTCTCTCTTATGACTATGGATGTAAAAATTCTCTAAATGGCAAACTGAATTCAATAATATAGCAAAGAAATTATGCATGCTGAACAGCTAGGATTTATCCCAGCCATTTAAAATGAGATGATCTTGGCATTTATCTCCAGACTTTTCTTTAGAATCAGAAGGAAAAATTCTGACTAGATCCCAGGGTTCACACAGAAACGTAGGACTGACCTTATCTCACAAACCTTATCTTTTCGTTTTTTTTTTTTTTTTTCATCCCTTCAGGCCCCAATTCAGTCACTGCCTGCTCAGCCTAACTTTGTTCTCCAGTAAACCAGACCTTGCTCATATCCCAAACTTTCTTTCAACTTCTATCCTTACTAATCCCTGCAAACACATTCTGCTTGCATCACTCATTTATGGATGCTACTTTTTATGGGTATTTCTCTCTCTTCTTGTTATGCGTTTGCCTTTTCCCCCTCAACTACACATCATTGGGGATAATGTCCATTTCTTCTAAGGCACATCATGCAGAAGGAATGATTTTTGTACATTTTGTTTTTGTTAGTATTTTTTAGTGCCAAATTCATCTTTGACAGAATATATGATGATAAACAGGCATAGACTGGTACAGTTGGAAATTTAGTGAGGAGAAACTTACCAAAAAAATTAAAGACTAAAGTGTGGAAAATGGGGGTAAAGAAAAAAAGAGAAAGAAAATGTGAATATCTACAAAATAAAGCTATCACTACTTTTTCTTGTCTGTATTTTGCTTGCTGTGATCAATCACTCCCTGTGAAATTCTTTAGGGTCCCTGAGGTCACTACTGTCTAGTTCTATGCACTAGCTGGGGACACAGAGCAAGACCTTGTCTGAAAAAGTACTATATAGGTTATACTCATAGATACTATCACACTTTTACCATCTCCTTGTTACTTAATATTTGAGTTATTTCTGCCTTTTCTATCATAAAATTGCTGTGAAGAATGAGATTTGTGAAGAACGCACATGAATGTTTGTCAAAATCTCAATACTCCCTCAACACAGATTTTAAGAAGTATTAATCCTATTGCTGGTATCAAGCCTTATTTGTATTAAAACTCTTGATGAATATTGTTCTTTTTTTTGGACTGCCTTCACAGAAAACTACAGAGATTCTGCTTACTACTACCATGCTAGGTTATTGATAATAGTAAATATTTTCAAAAATGTGTTAAAGTGTGTATTTTTTGATGAATTATTTCTTGAGGTATTTTAACAATTTAAGATGTTTTTAATATAGCAAAAATACTCTTTGCCTCTGTTATTTTGAGCATTTTCTGTTTCAATTTGATATAGGATGTGTTATAAAATAGAAGATATATATGTCCAATAAAATGCATCCAGAAGACCTGAAGATTGGTGAGCTTCAAGGAATACATAAAACCTTGTAACCAACACCCCAATTAATATGAAGAAACTCTTCATTGTAGGCAGGCCCCCATTACAAACCAGATAGGTTCTGTAGGTTTGTCCTTAAGTTGAATTTGTACGTAAGTTGGAACAAGAACATTTACCTATTACCTATGTTACCCTCTGTATATATCAGTTGTATGTTTGTGACCAGGGCCAATCTGTAACACAAAATTTTTCTCAGCACCATTTTATAGTCATTTCCTTAAACTCCCAACTCCAGAAACCACTGATTTTCTTTTTGTAACTTGACATTAGTTTTCTCTTTTCTAGAACTTCATATAAATGGAATCAGGGAGCATATAATTATATTTCATTTATGTCTTCTTTGGCTCAGCTTAATACTTTTAAGATCCCTTCATACTATTGTATCAGTGGTTCATTCCTTTTTGCTTTTATTCTTCTAACAAGATCCTACTTAAAAGTAATGAATTCACTTTTATTTTCATTGTCGCATAATGAAATATCCTAAGACCATGGCAGCTTATAAGAAGACACATTTATCTCACAATTTCTTTGGATTATGAATCTCACCATGATTTAGTGAGGCTATCTGCTTCATGATTTCTTACATGGCTGCAAAGAAGCTGCTAGCCAGAGCTAGCTCTCGTATGATGACTCAAGTGGGGAAGGAATTACTTCCATTTTCACTCATGTGGTTTGTTAAGGGATTCAATTCCTCAAGAGTGGTTGGACTGAAAACCTCAGTTCCTTGCTGACATATGGCTGTAAGCCATCCTCATGTGTGACCCTCCACTGTGCTTCATCAGAGCAAGCTCATAAGAGCCCCAGAGAGAATGCCAGGATCACAGAAGTCATAGTTTTTGGAAACTAATCTCAAAACAAGCATCATATTTCTATATTATATTTCTTTTCTATATTATATTTCTTAAAAGCAAATCTCTAGGTCCAGCCCACACTCCAGGGGAGGAAATTATATGACAATGTGAATATTAGGAAACAGGGATCAATGTCACATGGGACACTGTAAATAACATACAGAATGTGGTGTTTTATTTCTTTTTTCAGCGAAGATAGTACTTTTATGATACATCCATGTTTGTTATTTCTGTCTCCACCCAGCCATGTATTTACGTATTCTTTTCACCGTGCTTGGATTGTTCACTGTTTGAGGATATTAAGAGTAAATGTGAAATTAAAACTCTTATAGTATTAAAGACTTCGTTTAGATGCGTGTCTTCATTTCTCTTGAGCCAATTCTTAAGAGTGCATTGTTGAACCATATCACAAATGATCTTTAACCTTTTCAAAGAAATTGTCAAAATTTATTCCAAAATTATGTTGTCATTCTGCATTCCCAGTAATAGGTGTGGTTTCTTTGCCTCTTTACCCTTGCTAACACTTGGCTTTGTCAGTCTTTGCAATTTTAACCATTCAAAGGGTATGTTGCATTATCTCACTATGATTTTAATGTATATTTCTCTGAAAAGTAATACTATGGAACTAAATTTCATGTCCATCTTGGCCATTCACATACCTTTTTGTGAAATGTATGTTCAAATTTTTTGCCCACTTATTCACTGTTTTTGTTTACTTGCCTGCTTGTCTTCATTTTACTGAAATGAAGAGTATATTACATATTCTGGCTAAAGATCTTTTGTTAAAACTAAGTATTGTGAATATTTTCTTGAGAGTGTCTTTTGAACACCACAAGTTTTTAATTTTTTCAAATTCATTACTTTTAATGGTTTTCATTTTTTGATCGAAGAAATATTTTTCTATTCTTAGGTCACAAATAGTTCATATTAAATTTTCTCCTAGAACTTTTCTACATTTAGTCTTTAGATTTATATCCACTATCAATTTGAAGCTAATTTTTACATGATGTGAGATAAGGATCATGGTTAAATTTTTCTATGTAGATATTCAGTTGTTCCAGAATCATTTGTTGAAATGATTATCCTTTCCCTATTGATTTACCTTGACATTTTTGTCAAGAGTCAACTGACCAGATGTGTGTAGGTACATTTTAGATTCTCAATTGTATTCTATTGATCTGATTACCTAGCTCTTTGTTAATACCATGCTCCCTTGAACACTATATCCCTATAATTCATCTTGGACTCAAGTAATGGAAGACATTTAACTTACTTTTTCCATTCAACACATTTGTATGTCTATAAAATTTTAGAATTGGTTACCTATTGTAAAAAAAAAAAGAGAGAGAGAGAGAAATTACTTTAATTTCTGTTGTGATTATATTGATTTTACATGTCAATTTAGAGAAAATTTAAATCTTATCAATATTAAATTTCCCAATATTTGTATATCATACATCATTTATTTGAGGCTTCTCAAAACTTTTAACATTTTATGTTTTAAGTGGATATTGCATATATTTTATAAGTGGATCTTGCATACATTTTATGTTTTATTTTATTTATTTTATCCCTATTTTATTATTTTTAAACTTTCTCAAATTGTTCATTGCTAATATATAGAAATGAAAATTTTTCATATTGACCTATATTCTAGATTTTTGTGCATTTACTTATTAATTGTAGTAGAGTTTTGTATCTTAGACTATTCATTGAATATACCCTGTCATGTAAAAATAAAGGCAGGTTTTTTTTCTATTTTTTTTTTCTTTATTACACTGTCTTTGGCTGCTAGTACAATGGGTAATAGAAATGTGGATGAGAGATAACTCTCTTTCACAATTAAATATTATTGTACATCTTTTTCATATTGAAAAACTTTCCTTCAATTTTTAATGCTGACATATTTTACCATTAGTTTGGAACTTCTTTTCCTGCCACTATTGTAATTATAATATGATTTTTTTTCTCTGTGTTCTATTAGTATGGTGAATTACACATTTACCATTTTTCAGATGTCAAACTAACCTGCATTCCAGGATAAACATCACATACTCATAATGCAATGTTTGTTTTATATATTGGTAAATTTAATTTTCTATCATGTTAAGGATATTTACATGGATATTTCTGAAGGATATTTGTCTATAGATTGTTTTAATCTTCATGCAATACCTTAGTCTATAATATCAGGTAATGCTAAACTCAGAAAATGAATTAAAGTGTTCTCTCACTTTATATTCTGAAAAGGTTTGTAAAGAATGGTACTATTTCTTCTTTAAAAGAGCCACCATGTGGGTCTGGGTGTTCTTTGTGAATAGATTTGTAACCTTCATTCAGTTTAACTATGTATACAATGTAATAGTGTTCTGAAAATGGCTTTCAACTACAACAGCTTGTAACAGAAAGTTGATGCAATCAAAAAAATTTACCTGCCTTGTTTCCCATCTCTCAAAATACATTAGTTCTGTACTATAGTTGCCTAGTATCTCAAAATAGTTAAATCATGTATGTTTTTCTCGTTTTCTATTCAATTACAGGAGGAAAGTAAATCTTTTACTAATAACTCCATCATAATAAGAAAAGAAATTCAAAAGATTTAATATTTTATACTGTAAAATCTATTCATTGATTTCATACTGCTTGATGAGGCAATGTGTTCAATCATTTGGTCATTTATTTACTATGTATATCTTTGAAAGATATTCTATATGTTCAGCACACAATAGTTTAGTAAGAGAGATAGATAATAAATAAATGAACCCATAACAATATACACACCAGTCTCCCCATTAGCAGGGGATTCGTTCCACAACTCCCAGTGGATGCCTGAAACTTCAGATACTATGAACTCTGTATATACTATGTTTTTTTCCTATACATACACTACCTATGATAAAGTTTAACATACATATTAGGCAGTATGAGATTAACAATTACTAATGATAAAATAGGACAATTACATTATACCATAATAAAAGTTATATGAATGTGGTCTCTTTCTCTCAAAATACTTTCTTTAACTTCACACAGCAATTTTTGGACTGTGGTTTTTGTTTTTGCTTCTGTTTATGTAGTGAATCACATTTATTGATTAATAGTTCAAGGATGTTGAACTATCCTTGCATTCCAGAGATGAAGCCCACTTGGTCATGGCACATTCTTTTTCTGATGTACTACTGAATTCAGTTAGCTAGCATTTTATTGAAGAATTTTACATCTATATTCATAAGGGATGTTAGTTTGTAGTTTTCTTTTTCTGCTATTTCCTTTCATGGCTTTGGTATCAACATGATACTACTTTCACAGAATAAGCTGGAGAAATCCCTCCTCAATGTTATGTAATAATTTCTACAGTATGGGTAACAGCTCTTATTTGTAGGTCTGGTAAAATTTAGCATCAATCCACCTAGTTTGGGGCTTTTGTTGGAAGACTTTTCATTACTGTTTCAACCTCACTGCTAGGCTAGTGGATAGGGGTCTACTGGTTGGTGTGCAAGGCTAAGGGGGTTGGGCTGCTGGATGGCTGGGGTTCTTCCCTCAGACAGGTCCCCCTAGGACTGCTACTATAGCACCTCTCAACTTTTGTTTTGGTTCCCTGGCTTGAGACAGAGGCTTTGCTCCCAGTCACAGGTGTGCAAGAAATCTCACTGCTCTCTTCCCAGGCTGGCAAAGAGAAATATTGAGGCAATTGCAGCAAAGTTGATCCCTCCCGGTGTAGATCAGGAGCTCCAGACTTAAGAGATTTAAGTGAAATTGGCCGTAGCAACCTGGAAACTGAGGCTAGCAGGACTCTGCTGAGCCTGATCTCTAGTGCAACTTCACCCTACTGTCTCCAAGCAGTTCTCTGATCAGCACAGAGGCCTGTGTTAGTGGTGGGGCACCCTCACAGCTTGAGTCCCCACATCCACGTGAGGAGTTGGGGCCTTGGGGTTCTCTCCTTTATCATTTCCACATGTGTAGGGATCTACCCCTGGTACCTCCTGACCTTGGAGAGTTGAACCCAAGTTCTGTCCCTATCTCCTTTAATCTGAGTGTCTCGCATCAGTTTGCCAATGATTTGTAATTCTCTCTCCTGGAGGATCCATCCATAGGTGGGCATCTATTTGCAGTTTTCCATCTTCTCCTAGAGGAACAGGTGCAGCTTGCTTCTAGTCCACCATCCTGGCCAATACCCCTTATGTTATTTCTTTCTCTCAGATACTGTCTCCCTAGGATCTTTGCTCCTATTTTATGAAGAATTCAAGGGTCTTGTTTTAAATTTTTATGTTAAAACTGCCTTTCTGCCTCCTATATAAAACATATTTCAGCAGTAAGTCCTTCCTGTAAATCTTCATTATAACATGTCTTTTTCCCTTTCTGCATATTTATTGGTCCCATGATTTCTGACATTAGGACTGTTGTTTTTTCTTTTTTACTAATTTTGAAAGAAGGAGAGGTCTATCCAGGCATGGTATTTGCCAACAAATCTCTTGTGCAAAATGCCCTTGGCTTTTCTCGCTGCCCATTTGGCTGTTAGTTCAATCCTGTGTTCTGATTAATAGCTGGCGCAAGAAGGAAGGGGAGGAGTGATAGTTTGATGTTTTATATTGAACCCATTTCTGGGCATGCATTCATCTACTTCAACTCTGCTGACTTGAAATGGGATTGTCTAATCCCTCGTGCCTGATTCTTTATCACTCTGTGCCTAAGTTTCCCAGTGGTTTCTCTTACTAGAGATCATGGCTCTTCCTATCTCTGCATTGCTCTATTTCCTGCTTAGCTCACTTCCAAAACTGCTTTATTACAGACACATAACTCCCAGAATTCAGTGCTCACTATTTTGTGAAGAATGAAATAAGGCTGTTAAAAGTCTGTAAGTTGTAACTGGTCAGGTTGGGGTAGAGACAATTATGAAGTAAAACACTATAACCTCAATTATAGGACTGTGCATTAGAAAAGAAACTGCCTATTTTTTCTTGTTGCCAATAGTTTAATCAGGATTTGAATTCAAGTCTGTTTGACTTCAATGTCCAAGTTTAGTAAGGTAGAAACTGTTTCTAGAAGATAATCCATTGCCTTGAAATGATAGAACCAGAATTTTTTCTACCTTGTTTATACTACTAGATACACAAGAGAGGAAGAGAAAACATGTTCTTGGTCCTCAAAGATGTAAACGTAAGCACATAAAATAACACAGCTGGGTGAATGCTTGTAGTCCCAGTTACTCAGGAGCCTGAACTGGAGGATCATTTGAACATAGGAGTTCAAAACTAGCCTAGGCAACATAGTAAGAGCTTGTCCCTTAAAAATAACTACACAAATTCTTCAGTAGAGATAAGGTAAAGCATAAAGGTTTCTAATACAAGTCTTAAGCAATCATTTCCATAATACAGTAAAGAGTAAAGCCCTCTTTGTACAGAATAGTATAAAGAAATGGGGTATTTGGGATAAACAAGAGCTGTAAGACATTAGGTGTGGTCTGATTTATCCCGAGACAGCAAGAGTATCACTCCCTTTGGTTCGGACACTGCAGTCCTGTTAATTCAGTCCCAGATCAAATTATTCTCTTGGCAGTCTCAACACACTGGTGACTCATGTTCGGCTGGCAGTCAACTGAAATTGCTAATCTCTCTCACACGTGCAGCTGTTCAGCTATGTCTCCCCCATCCTGGCTTAGCGCAGTGCTTCTTAGAGCCTGAATACTGTGTTTTCATGGTCCATAAAATCATTTCATTTGTAAGTGTGGAAGTTCCACACACTGCATAATCCTCATGACATGGGAAGACAACCTTGAACTGTTATGAATTTGCCCTTAAAAGCTAAAGAACTATATACATCATGTAATTATGTAAAGAAAATTATACATCATGTAATAGCCACTCAACCACTCACATCTAATAAATAAATCAACAGTTTTCTTCTGTCCTCCTCCTGAATGAATGAATCACACAAATTCTCTGCATTCATGTTTTCTCTGTAAAGGTCCCAGCTGAGGAATTGGGAGAAAATCTTAAACACAAGGAAGAGAGGGACTTTGTGCCCTCTCTGCTGGCCAATACTCTACTTCACACTCAACTCCAAATGTTTGTGTGTTGCACTGGCAAAGACAGCTTCCTCCTTCCAAATGACTGAACTGTACTGAACGGAAACAAACATTTTCTGAGCATATTCATTTAGGTTAGGGCAACTTTTTATGTATGTATTTTATTTTATTAGTATGACAACCTTATAAATTATTTATGAGTCTTTGTGTTTTACAGAGAATAAGAACGTTATCCCAGGTTACACAGAAAGTATAAGAAAGAATCCGAATGTGACCCTCAAATTGTCTGGATATGAGGCCTATCTCCTCAGAGGACCACATAGATATTCCTTGCCAATGCATGAAAAACTGCCAACTCTAGGAGAAAAATCTCTAGGGTAGAAAAAGTTAAGGAACATCTTTACTGAAGGGAAGATAATGAGGTAGTATAGTAGCATTGGTCTTAGTTTTTAGAGCAATGGTGAACTCATAGTGAGTACTCAACAAATCATGGTGAATTAATAAATATCCAGGGAATGGTCAGATAGTATCAGCTTTGCCTATTAAATCTGTTGCATTCAATTAATCAGAAAAAAATTATTAAGCTTTTATTGTATGCTCAATACCTCCTGAGGTATCCTTGGATGTGTGGTAAATTAAGACAACGTAATTAGTGTGAAACCCAATATACATGACCAACATCTTCCAATTTAAATCAAGAATGAAAACATATGATACCAATTTTGAACATTGTGTATATTTAGAGATAGAGTGATATAAGAGATTTTTCTTTTTGGAAGGTACCAAAGAGCATACAGCCCCCCTTGATGTCATCCTTGAAGAAATACTAGTAGGCTAGTGCCCTTCATGGGAGGAAAAGAGCACGAAGAAGGAAAGGATAGGTGCAGGATGTTTGGGGGAAGAAAACTCTTTAGAAACAGATCCAGAAGTGCCATGTAACCTTTCCACTCGCATTCATTGACCTAACAGCAGAGGATAGTGGGAAACATGAGGTAGGACAATTAAGTTCATGACTGCATCCTAGAAAAAGTGCTACATACCACATTGCTGAACATTGCTACAATAATCTTCAAGATACTACCCTTGGGAAGCTATGCACCAGTGGTAGCACCTGGTACACCTTTTAAAGCAACTGTGGGACTCTCTGGAATGGCCATCACCACTGTCATTGTATGTGATTTGATAGTTAAGTTCGTGAACTCATCCTAGAAAAAGTGCTATATATCTCATTGCTTAGTATCACTATGGTCACCTCTGAAGTACTCCCCTGAGCCACTTGTTAACCATAGGGTTATTCAGCAATGAGATATGTAGCACTTTTTTTTAGGGTGAGCTAGTAAACTTAATTATCAATCCTTATATAGTCTATCTTCATACCCAGGAAGAAGAGGAAGTGTTTTTCCAGTCTCCAACAGAAATGAACTAATTCAGCAAAACCCCAAAACATAATAGAGTTGCAGATTAAGAGACTATTTCTCTTTGCTTCAGGGTTCTTACTTGTAAAATAGAGCTAATAACTCTTGATAGCATACACATAGAGTTGTTTTTTAGACTTAGCAAGTGAGATAACTTCTTTGAGATAAGTTCTTTGAAAACTTGAATGATTTCTGAGCATTTTTATTTTATTGATTTGGCTTCTCAGATGCTGGGAAATTGCTATACTATAGATGTAAAGAGGATGGACAACACAGAGATAAACTGAAGAATCAATTTTTGCAAGGAGTTTGGACTGGAAAAAGTTTTGAAAACTACCTTTTAATTTAAGACTATTTCTTGTTGATCCAAAAATTTTGCCAGTCATATGTTAGGTTAGTCAAAAGTTTGTTGACTGACTAAAAAGTAGCATATTTTCTTAGAACTCAGAAAATACATACAAACACATACATGAATTTTGGACATGAATAATAAAACAAAGGAAAGAAGGAGAAAGAGTAAAATAGAAAACAGCAATGTAGAAGAATCAGAGAATGCTACTTTACATTACTAAAGCAGTGACTTTTTCATATTATAGTATTTAATCTCAGTAAAACATTTTAAGGTATTATTATGTCCGTTTGTAAAGTAGGAAACAAAAGTTCATAGAAAATATATCAGTCGGGCAAGATTACTTTGACAAAATTAGGAGAACCTGACTTTGAACCTGAATCAGATTCAAAATCCTTTCCCATACAATGCTGGTTTGAATTGGTGAAGTAGGTGAAATTTTAAAATATGTCTTTAGTAAATTCAGGCTTGGAATCCTAGAGCTTGCAAGGCCAGTAGAAACCAGCTAGTCAAAGGTCTTATTGTAATGGGTGAGAAAAATGAGGGCCAGAGAGGAGAGGTGTCTTGCCTACTTGCCTAGGGTTAGAGAGCCTTTGAATGGCAGGGCCAGACCTAGGAAAAATCAGACCTCCTGATTTATGGTGCATTGTAAAATTTTCACCAGAGGATTGTTTTCTTACTACAGAATGTGAGGCTGTAAAGTCACACACTGTACACAATAATACACATCTACAACTTTCCTCAGATTCATGTTTCCCTGTGGGATTTTGAGATAAAACCATTCACAGGAAGCTGCAAGAAGAGCAGCGCTATTGGGTGATGTCTAAGTTCAGCTTCAGCAAGGAGGGTGGTTGGAGCAGTGAGATAGCCGAGATGACAATCAATCCCAGTTGCATAAACTAGTCAGATTCTTCAGGGAGTTACAAAATTGATTGCCTCGTATGTTGAAAGGTAATCTGGGTTGAGAGTTCAGGACCTGACTCTTAGGCTTGAGTACCCGTGGCTACTTCTGCGACCTCAGCCCTCACTTCTCTTTCCTATGTCAAAGTCCCTTCTGCAACCCTTCCCTTTGTAAAGTAATCCCAGAGAGTAATTCACCTCTGCCTGTCTTTCACATTACTGTCTTTCACATTACTGGAAATTACTGTATTAACTAGAAAATTAATTAATGCATAGAAGCAAAACAGTCTTTCTTTTATCACCAACACTACTTCCCAAAGTTGTGCACTCACACACACACACACACACACACACACAATATGAAAGAATATATACCTGGTCCAGACAGGTACACTTAAAATGTATATGTGAGTTTTAGATATGCTAATATTTTATTAAGAGAGATGCACTAACAAATCTTATATGTATTGAGGTGACATTCCAAACAAGCTGATCATGACAATAATAAGAACTAATTGCAACATATTGAGTGCTTGTAGTGTTTATTTCAATAACATGCATTATCTCATTTCTTCTACAATTCTCCTATGAGCTAGGTACCTGACATTTTAGGAAACCGAGGCTCAGAGAGATTACATGTCCTATTGCAAATACATAGTGGAGACTGGGGTCCATCTTAACTGTCTGACTTACATCACGTACTCAAAACACTGTGCCAGTTATATGACATGCAGCCCCTATCAGTTTGTTAGAAATGTAAATGAAAGCTTCTCCAAGACTTCTTGAATCAGAATTTCTGGGCTGAGGCCTGAACTCATGAGCCTTCTAGGTAATTCTGATTTGAGGGGTGCTATGCCATTGTTATTATGGAATGAAGACTATCATTTGTTAAATGCTGCAAAAAGGGAATTGAATTCATAGGTGAGACTGAAAGAGAAAGTTGAGGAGAAAGAGATGCTCGAACAAAGAGATTTCTGTGATTATGAGCACAAGGGATAATAATGTATAGAGTCAAGAAATCACCCGGAATGCAATCCACTATTTTTGGATTAATTTGTAATTTTTAATTTTGAAATAAGTATAGATGCACAGGCAGTTGCAAAGATCATGCATTTAAGTCTCATGAACACCTAACCAAGTCCCAGTGGTTACATCTTACATAACTATAGTAATATATGAATACCTGGAAATTGACATTGGTACATTTAGGATGTATACGTCTATGTCATATTAGTCACATGTGTAGGTACATGTAACTATCCCTGCATTTAAGATACAGAATGCTTCCATTTCCACAAAGATCTCCTAAGGATACCCCTTTATTATCACACCGACTCCCCACCACACACAATATTCCATGGTGTGACTATACCACACTTTGTTTTTTGTTTGTTTGTTTGTAGAGACAGAGTCTCACTTTATTGCCCTCAGTAGAGTGCCATGGCATCACACAGCTCA
>CAUYON010056660.1:0-65168 GCA_963573935.1 Arctocebus calabarensis
TAATAATGATGATGCAAAGAAAGTAACATTCACATTGTCAAATAAGAGTATGTCTATTATAGAATGCTTTAACTCTGAGGCTCAGTATGGAGTCATCAGTTAACTTCTTATTTTTTTTTCCAAAGTCTCAAAAAATAGACAACTAATATTTATAAATAAAAGTAAAAGATAATTTCAAAAAACAGATCATGCCAAATTTTATAGACAATAGAAAAAGAAGAAATATTTCAAAGTCATTCTACTTAATCTGGATACACTTGATATTAGAATTGGAGAAATAATTGAAAGATTAAGCAAAGTAAGTTTGTAATTTATAATTCTATATAAATAAAAGGTTATAAAAACTAAAAAAATAAAAATAAAAAAAATTGGAGAAAATACATTGTTATAAAGGGAAATTACAAACATATTTCACTTATAAATGAGGATGCAATATCCCAAACAACATATTAACAAGGTGAATTAAAAATTATTGTTTAAGTAATATACTTTGGTCAGAATTGAATCCAGTTTATGTGAGAATTAATCACTATTTTCTTTTATTTTTTTGTTTTCTTTCTAATCACAACATGTTTGATATAAGAACTTTCTTTCTACTCTTCGAACCTGAAAAGTATTTCTTAAATAAGTATATTTTCCACCAATTTAGAAAAATAAATAGTAATTGAAAGTGTTTCATTACCTCTGTTTTACATACAAAAATAATTTTTTAAATCACACAAGAAATTAGAACTTAAATGAAAGCTAAAAAAGAAATTTTAGACATGAGTGCTAGCATTGTTTTATAGCTAGTGTATTCCTAGACTATCAACTGTAATTAATAGAATTTGGTAAAGTTTTCAAATTCATATTTAGATACATATTTTACAATATTAGTATATACATAAAAATATGTAACATCATTTAGCATGTAATTGATGGCTATAAAAAGTTAGAAGGAATTATCAATGAATTGTGAGTTAAGTACCAGGACAAATCTGATTTGCTAAATATAATGTATTAAGGGGTCTGTAAATCTTATGTCACTGGCTTTTTAATGATGTCACTTTTTAACTTTCCTTATTGTCACCAATGACTTATTATTCAAATGTTATATTTCTAGGTTATACAGGTGGCCATAAAGTTCATGTGCAATTTAAATGGCCACCCTGTATATGTATGTCATCCTTGTCCTTGAGATTTGAGATTTAAGCTGATTCTCTACTACCTTTCTTTAGGAATTTTCCTTGCTTTTTATACATTTATTCTAGAGATCATTTGTACTTGAGGCATAGAACTTAGGGTACTCAAGACAAATTAAAGCCTAGAAGATCAGCAGCCTATCTATTAGATTATCCTTCCAAATACAGTGAATTCGCAATAACATAGAAAAGAGTCAGGATGACCAACTACACTAGTGAAATAAAGACAAAAATAGAGGCTGTGTCTGGGGAAAGGTATTCACACATAACTACATGCATAGGTCAGGCAGGGGATTAAAAAATGTGAAAAATGAAAAGGAAAGGAAAAGTAGTTCAATGGATGGTTTAAAAGTACAGTGTTAGCCTGGGTGCAGTGGCTCATGGCTGTAATTCTAGCACTCTGGGAGGCCAAGGAGGGTGGATTGCTTGAGCTCAGGAGTTGGAGACCAGCCTGAGCAAGAGTGAGATCCTGTCTCTACTAAAAATTAAAAAACTAGCTGGGTATCATGGTGGGAACCCATAGTCCCAGCTACTCAGGAGGGTGAGACAAGAGGATCTTTTGAACCCAAGAGTTTGAGGTTGCTATGAGCTAGGCTGATGCCCTGGCTCTCTACCCAAGGTGGCAGAGTGAGATTCAGTCTCAGAAAAAAAAAAAAAAAGTACAGTTAATCTTGGAAATAGATAAGAATGTAAATAACTACTTTGAATTAGCAAGGTCATAAAAATTTATGGGAAAAGATCAAAACTAATAGATCTTAAAAAAGTACTTTATTAATTTGGTGGACTGTCTCGTATTATTCAGTCTAGTGATGCTTTAAATATATATGACAATGTTTTATTTAATAAGCCCTTGGTGACCTTGTTCTGGATGTCTGCTGGAATGACAGGGGTAACCAGATCTCTTATCTCTCCTAACCAAGTAGACTAACCCAGGCCTGCTTTCATGGTCGTCTCAGGGTTCAAATTCAAATTGCTTCCTGTTTCTCATTTGTTCTTGCGCCATTAGCCAAAGTAAGTCACATGTCCAAGACCAGAGTCAATATGGCAGGATACTGCAAAGGCTGTGGATACTAAGGGGGCCACACTACCTAACTTTCTAGGTTTCTTCTTCTCTTTGTTCATTCATCCCATAGACTTTAGGAATAACTACTAGAAGCAAAACTGTAGTCTAGGTGCTGAGGATACAGAGATTTTGTGTGTGTGTGTGTGTTTGGAATTTATATTCTAAGATACTCAAAGACTCAAACATTCAGTAAAAATCAGACCAACATTTACAGAGGTCCCATAAAGGAGAGTGGGCCTTAGAAGGCCTCTCAGCATCTTCACAGTTTCTGCAGAAATTGCTACCTTGTTTCTCGGGATTACCTATTAATAGCTTTTTCCCACATCAAGAACAATCAAAAACCAAGATAAAGACAAAATTTTAAATATTTTCAGTGTGTATACTTTAAAAATCATAACTGAAATATCACTGTATTTCCTTGGTCACCTATAAATCCAAGTATGAAATTGTGTGATAATGGTATTTGCACTAAATATCTAAATGTCAAAAGTGAGTTGCAGGAGCAGTTAACATTTTAATCCTCAGGCACTAAAGTGTTCACTTGTTCACGGGAGTATATAACTGCTTGTAACTTCAAATGCGTCCCTGCAAAAATTTGCACAGACCAAAAGTTCAAATGAAAATCCTCTTAGAAATAACTATCAAAAGCTTCCATATGAAGAGTATTTTTCTCCAGGATTAGAACAGATTGCTTTGGGAGCCCAGTCTTTCATAAAGAGAGGGGGTGGGGAACTGAGTTGGGGCTTCATTTTCTCACAAAAGGCACAATGTGAAGCGCATCTGTGAACATTGCATAATTTGTTATGTTCTACAAAGAGGTGGGTTTTTGTTGTACACATACCAAAGCTATTTGGTATTGTTTCACCAATGATCTCTATTCAGGTCCAGAAAAGAAATTGGCCTCACAGGAGTGAAAAGAGAGTAAATTTTGCTTTAAAAATTAGATACAGATTATCACTTCAAAATGCAGGAGGGAATTTTACAAGTGATGGTATACTGATTAGCTTTCCAATGGACATCCAGTCCTTTATAAAACACATGCTAGCTGTGGTCAGCTGTGACCAATGTGGTTTATTACTCTCCAGAAGAGTTGAACTGAGATTACCCATCTAATTTAATTGAGAAATGTTGGGTGAACTTGAACTGTTTCAGGGACATGAATGACCAGAGAATTTATTTGATGAGACATTAAAGGCTGAATATGGTAACTATCTCTTTGATGGTTTTGTACAGTCAATTCTTTAGTTCATTAGCATGTCTTTCATATTTTTTGTTATTACACTTTTTTTTTCTTTTGGTGATTACATGAGCCACCTAAATGAAAAAGCAAATAAAGATGATTTTGTACGACATCATTAGAAAAGTTAGCAGGCTTATCTGTATTGGTAAATATTTGTGAGAGTTTCCATGTAGTTAACTCTTTAAAAAGTGCCCTGGGCTTTCAAGTAAAGGAGGTTAACAATAATACAATTGTGAAAAAATTAATTAATCCACTGCTTTTTCATGTGATAATCCCAAAGTTATCTTTAAAATGTTGTCTTCTGATTTCATTAATTAAGGAAAAGCTCAGTGAATTGGCATGTTATTTCCAAAATCCTTTGCACCTTCTGGTAAATGAAGCTATCAGTGGAGGCACGCATATCTATGAAACATTTACAGTAACTTTACCAATTGTGTGGCACACAGATGGCATCAGATGACAGTATTTGCTCTTCAGATGTGTCTGCTAACATTTACAATAAATTCTGCTTTATTCTTAATGACTAATAGTAAGGTATAATTGAGATAGAGTACTTAAATACAGTAAAAAAAAAAAAAAAAAAGTAAATCTCTTTTAAAGTTTTCAAAGAAACTCCTGAGTTTCCAGAGCCAGAAACTCGAATAAATTACAAAATCACACTTCATGTTACTAGTGACTCTTTAAATGGAATTTTTCATTGAAACTTCGTTATTAAACTAAAAAGCCTTTTCGTTGTGCCCATACAAGCATAATAAATTGTATATGTTTGTGATACTGAATGACTCTTACCCATATGCCGCACAGCAAAGCTACATGAATGAGGCATTTACCAAATCAGGCCCACCACATTAAACAGAAAAACAATCTTTATTCATGGTAACTTATCAGTTTCAATTAATCAACCTTAACAATGGAAATTCTGATGTGTTCAAGCCACTTGAAAGCAATAGGTCATCTCCAGGGCAGCCATGTTGTGTCTTTGTGCCTAAGGTTTCAAACAAAGCCACATCTCCAATAAATATACATGCATATATATGCATACATGTGCTATGTATACATACAAGTGGGCAGTTACAGCTAGGCCCCACCAAAGTGCATGTTTATTAGTTATGATTTTTATCATAGCAAATGCAATTGATTTCCTCCAAGTATTACTTTTTGAGCTCTGCCTGTTTAAACAAAAGGAAAGAAATTTCCACTGGGATGACCATCCTTTCAGATTCTGTGCTGCTATGTGAATGGCATTGTGCAAACCATTCCACTGGTTTTGAAAAGGGGTAACCATTGGTTTGATTTGGTTACACGGTTTAGCAAAGAGCTCCCTCCCACTGCCTTAGGGTCTGTGAAAGGTCTGTGACCTGTTTAGAACTGCCAAGTGAAATGTCATGTCGCCCCTCCCCAATGGGAGTATCTGCATTCATTTGATCAGTATAAAAAATGATTGGGGATGGCGAGATCAGTGCTTTTGAATTGCAATTTATAGCAGTTTACAAAAATGCACATTGTTGGAAAAGAAAACATGGAAGTGTTTCTTTCTAAATTGCATTACCTGTGAAATGTCATTAGTCTTTTAAGGATACTTACATCCTTCTTTTTATTATTTAGGAGAGTTGCTTCAGCTAAGGAAAATCAGAATTTTATTACATTATGATTTTTGTTAACTTGAATTTTGGTTTTAGCAGAACTTAAGAAAAACAATGTATCTGTGTTCTAAGGATAAACATAATTTATCATGTCCATTTAGTAATGTTCTAAGATAAATCTTTGTTAATGAGTTGCAGTAATAAAAGATTTCCAATTATCTTTCCTAGATTATAGGAAAGATTCATTTGTCTGCCTGTCTGTCAGGTTGCTAATAGTGAGACTGAAATCTCGGCCATACTTAATTCTATCAGGTTTCTGCTATTGCTAGAACACTTTACTACTGAAACTTTTTAGTATAATGTACACTTTCTAAACTAGGGTACCCATAGATTCATCTACACGTATGCATCGTTTCCAAAAAGAAACATTGTTTCTTTTCATTAAATGTGCAAAAGAATACGTTTTGGCTGTTCAAGGTCACAAATGCTGAATGCAGGCACCTGGAGTGTCTGGGGGTGCAGACAGCAATGCCCTTGATACTTTATACTATTTCTGGGAACCTTGAAAACTCCCTAACTTCACCTTAAGGCAGGAGATAGAACTGGACATTACTTTGCAGAGATCTTTGAGTGAGAAAAGTTACCTTGGGAAAAGGCTCTCAGGGCTTCCCTGGTTGATACTTGACTACAAAAAGGCCCTTCTGCAGAAGAGACTTGACCCAGAGGGACTCGGAGCTCTCCACTTTGAACCTCCCAACCATTGAAAGCCAAGGTTGTCACGTTTTTATCTTTGTTCATGTTCCGCCTTGGAATGACAGCCTGGCTCTGTGTTCCCCTCTCCCACTGCCCAGGCTGTAAATGTCCATATTGACACCTACCGGTGACCGCAGGCTGCAGCTCTTTGTCCCCTTCTCCACGCTCCTGCCTTTCACTGGGATTACCTCAGGGCCTTTGTTCCCCTTCAAAGCTGGAACATCAAGTGCCATGTTGTGACTTTCCTGTCTCAGACCCCCAACGCTTCCCCCACAATTTACACACCAGGTAAATGCCCCTCCCTCCAGAGAGCCCAGCCTGGGGGTGGGGACGGAGGTATTTCCATCCCCCAATTCCAGACCCCAGTGCCCATTTGTTTTTTCTTCCCACACATAATTTTCTATTTCATAGGGAGAGAATATTGACCTACACATGGAAAATTCAATCTTAGGAAAATTCTCAGTTAAATCTCTGGGCCCAAACACAAGAAAAGTCTCCCCACTTTTTAAATTCTCCTTACAATGGCCCTCAGAATGTCATCTACTGGTCCTGGTGACAGGCACGAGAGACCCTTCTAGGCTGGAGTTCTAGAGAACTGTCTCAGAGGAAAGCTTGGCTAGCACATGCTGTTTTGGAGGCCGAAGAGGATCTGCCCCCCTGACCTGCCTACCTCCCCGTCACCCCTTTTTCTGGCCGCAGAAGAGGTTCCCAGCAGGGCCCGGGCCTGGGAGGACCTAGTAACAGCAGAGGTTTATGTATAATCAGTCAAACAAAGTTCATGTCTGTTCATCTTTCCTCTTGTTTAGGGAGGTTTTCCGGAAACTATGAGGAAGATCCTTATGAGAAGCCACTGATGCCCCAGAACAGTCCCGTGGACCCTACGGATTAACCGGGCAGAAAACTGGGCCTCGCAGAGCCGGGCCGCAGAAAGAGGTCCCTCGCCATCCTGGCAGAAAGCTTGCCTTCCTGGCAAACGATACTATTTCCAAGGCGTTTCTAAACTAACTGTTCAGCCCCTCCGGATCGTGTACATAACACAAGCATCTAGCTTGAACGGAAGTTTCCTTGCGCTGCTTTAAGGGCGCACCTTCTCCAGACTTTCTGGAAACCGCTAGCTCACGCCGGGTGAGCAGGACGCACCGACCCCAGGGCGGCCACATCCTTGCGGTGCTCAGAGGCGCGTCTAGACGGCTAAGGGTGGGAGGGAGCGGATTTCACTTAAAAAGTTTGAGGCACTAAGCTTGTTTGACTCTTTCATTCAGCCAGTCTCTCTATAACAAAGTCAAACCGATTTGCTGCCTCCTCGCCCTGCCACTGATCCCTAGGAAGGTGAACCCCAAGACTCCAAGAAATTTTACGTTTGCTCTACGCTGGGGGGGGGGGGGTCCGCTCTTAACGCAGCGCGCTGGGCGCCAGCCTAGCCTCATCTTAGAGCTATAAACAATTCTTTAGTAAGCAGGGAAACTTTGAAGTTTTGCATCCCGGTAAAGTATGAAGACCAAGATTCACGTGTAAGTAGTCTATGGGAACGCCAGGTGCCATCGCTGAAAGGCCAGTTTGCATTTCCTCCCGTGCGTAATGTTCAACTTAGACCTTTTCTGTTCACTGGAGCTGCACGTTAGGCCCTGTTCTGGATTACACATTTCTAAAGATATTTATTAAGTTTTAAGGAATATATTTGTGGTAGTGTCTCATAAAGCTGATAAACTCTAGTCCAAAAGAGAGCTGAAGAGGCGATTTATTTGTGCGTAAAAGGAACAAGATTTAATTGGAGAGAGACGTGTTATTTTCAACGCAAGTACATGGGGGTGGCATAGCGCCGTGGAGCATTATTCGAGCTTCATCTACTATGCACTATATGCCACCGTCTCCAAAGGAGTGTTGCCCTAGAAACTTGTTTTAAATCTGCTGCTATATATCAACACCTTGTTTTAGCAGTCCTTGGCTGAATTACAGTTACACAGTTTGGCGCTTCTTTCAAATTTCCTCCCATCAGTTTGGCTAAAGAAAGGAATTTTTCTCCTTTAGAAATGAATTGGCTTAATTAGTAAGTAGATTAATGGCAATTGCTGGTGAGTTGGTTTCCAGCAGAGTTTCACCAGAGAGGGTTAATCGGAGTCAGGTCTGGAATCTTTCCCAGAACTGGCTGCCAGCCATTTCCACCAACCAATCAACCCTACAAGAACCAGAGGAAATGAAATAAAATTTATATTCTCTGTGCCATTGTCCTGGAAGGAAATTCCTTGGAAGCAGCCTCCTGGTTGGATACAGTACATATTGTTTCATTTGGAGACTTTAATAGAAATTTTAACCTTCCAGATTTTTCTGGGTACCAAAGTAGGATTTCAAATGGCTCAATAAGATGTCTCCACAGAACCCTGAATGCACTGGAAATTTCTGAGGCTCTCAATTTCAGGTTAAGAGATGTAGCAAAGCAGCCCCCAAGTCTCACCCTAAATTTGTTATCCACCAGAAGTCCCTCAGAAGCTCTGCTATATGTTTTGTAGTCTTTTCACTTATTTTTTCCATAGTGATAAAAATGCACTCATAGTTTAACTTGCAGCTGCATTAGTCTTGCAAAAAAAAAAAAAAATCCCTGCTGAGAAATGCATATAATAGGAAAAACAGATCGGCTGGACAGCAGTGTAATTAATGCCAGAAAGGGCTGAGGCCGGTTTCATAGTTTGTCTTTTGAGGATATCAAGACGAGACCTGGTGAAAAATGACGCATGCTTTAGCATTTCAGAAAGCTGGCAACTGGCAGTGTTTTTCCTTTTTTCTTTGACTTTCTGCGTCTGAACAAAGAGGTCAGCAGAACTAGCTAGGTTGTAATGAGTTCTATGTCCCTAGCACATTAAGTGCATCATGGAAACATATTGTATCGAAATAGTTTGGAGGAGAATACCAGGGATGAAAGAGAATGGGTGCTTTGATCAGCTCCCGGGGGTCCTGAGCACGCACAGACTGACTTGCAAGGAGTTATTCAGCTCCTGCTAGACACACTTACAACACCATTGAAAGAAATTTGCATATCTGTAATTTATCACATTGGTCCAGAACGTTATTGCAAGGTAAATAAAAGTTGGTTGAATTAAAAAAAATCAATCATCTCAGATATAGAGGAAACTGTGAAGTCAGTCCTTCCTTTAAAAACAGAAATAAATACTTTCATAAAACAAAACTACATAGATGCTAACTTTAAAATGTCCTTAGAGCAACAAGTTATGCACCGGCAAAAACAAGGGTGGCCACAATTTCTTTGCCTTTCTGCTTTAGGGATGTCTATTTGCAGCTTCTCAGTGGAATAAAGTCAGAAAGCTGAATGAGATGTGTGTGGCTGTGACCAGCCTGCAACATGCAGAGAAAAATTAGTACACACTTTGAGGAGATAGGAAAGATGGCTTAATCTCACTGGCATTTGCAAATGCTAAAGTTAAATCTTATTTCTTCTACTTTTGATTTCATTGGTTAGCCCTGTTTGCTGAATTTAGCTCAAGGGGATGAAATGTCCACAGAACCGGTCAATAGGAAAACTTGCTTTCCAATGCCCCATGAGAACAAGTGAAAATTTAACAGGCAGGCATTGTTCTGCGTTTTTAAACAACCCAGTTAAACAGCAAACAAGAATCTTCAACTTGACCTTGGAAAAGGCTGTGTGCCTGCAGATAATATATCAAACAACTCTGGATGACAATGATATATTTCAAAGTATTGTCAGATGAAAAGATTGATAAATTTGCTGCAGCAAAGAGAGAACTTTGGAAACAGGCAACAGGCAATTTAGCTCACCGACTCCGCCACTGCCGCCGCCTCTGTCCTCACAGCCCCATCCCCACCCCTCCACCCCACCCCAGCCGGCCTTGGGGCCAACTTGGTAGAAAAGGGCCAGTAAATCAGCACTGTAATATTTCTTAAGGGGCACGGAAAAGCTGTGAACAGTACTTCTCATATTAAACGCAATATTTCTTTGCTTTGGTGGGGAACAAAAGTCATAGCAAGACGTCTTTATGGCTAATTCAGTCAAAGGCACATCTCTGGTTCCCCCGGAGAAAGGTCAGTGACGTTGTGTTTGGTCCACCGAGGGGGGGTTTTCACGCTGAAAACTGAGCCAGCTGTCCCTGTCATAACCTCGCCATTGGGGAGCGCGCACTAGCCATGGTTATTAGGCACATTCTACACCTGCAAAATATACCGATTTCCAAGACTTTTCCAGACACCCTCCGGTTCTCATGCCCCCTCCTCTTTCGTCTACTAAACTTTGACAACACAATTCAAGTCCTGGATGAAAGCGCTGCGCGCAAGAGGAACCGTGGGGAGGGGGTGGCTCGGCTACCCTTGTGGTGCCTATTGAGAAGCAAAGAAATGAGTCAGTCAAGGATGTTTTCAAAAGTATGGAAAAACTTCCCAGTAATGCCTCGAGGTGTCATACATTTGCTATTGCCACAGATGCTAATTGTTGAACCGGAATAGTTAATTTTATGCACCGAGGTTAGGTGTGGGGCTGCAGCCTGGCGTCCTTCATGCAAAAGTGACTCGTATTTAAAAATTGTTATTTGGATTTAATACCATGTCATTGACGAACGCCAGGGAAAGCCGTTCTTCTGAGTCGCCCCAATGCGAGTCTGTGCCTACTTTTAAAAACTCCAAATGCTTTCGCACGTTCAAGTGGATTTCATAATAAAACTCTTTCTAGAAATATCCCCTGGCTGGACTTTCCACCGGAATCCTGAGACCAAAGACGTACTAGATTTTGGGAGACTCCCAGCAACCCAAACAAGGAAGAATCTAAAGGGGATTCTGTGCCGGCGCTGAAAAGGAACTGAATAACTAGAAATAATTAAGGGGGGAAAAACGCTTTAAGAGTGAAACTGCCTCCAAGTGCCAGCTCCTTTAGGCGAAGAGCGCAAATGTAACTTAGCTTTTTCTCTATCCGCACTCACAGAGGGGATAGGGGAGGAGGTGGGCGACCGAAAAGTCCTATCTGGCTTCTGGATGGGGGGAGGGGAACAAGGAGGAGATAAGGGAGGATTTAATTAGACGAAGATGGGGACCAGAGACCCACCACTAGCTAATCTTTTCAAATTGCACGGCGCTGCAGCAGTCCCTAGAGTAGGGGAGGTGCAGGGGTGCCCAGGACGCCTTGGGTTTCTGGGGCACAAGCAGGGATGAAACACCCCGCGTGCCCCTGCAGGGGAGGGAGGGAGCTCTCACTGACAGGGAACCGTAAACGCTTTCCAGGTGGTAAGGAGTCTCCACTTAGCCCGCCTCCACTAGCCAAGCGCTCGCGCCTCTCCAAAGCAATGTCGGCGCAACAGGTCGTTTGGAACAGGTGTCGGTCAGCCAAGGAAGGTGGTAGCAATAAACTGCGGGGATCAGCCAAGAGCCAAGAGTCCCCCAGAAGTAAGGGTGGATCCTCAGGGACTCGAAAGTAGGGACCGGCTAGAAACCTGCGCCCCAGCCACCTCTGCTGTTAGCGTAGGCACCTTAGCCCAGAGGCAAACCCAACTCGCCATAACCTGCGCCCCGGGCCACAGGGTCTTCTGCGGGTCGCAGCCAGAGGACCTCTCGCCCGACAGCTGGGTGTAGTTGCTCCGGGCCTCCTCCGAGGAAGAGGGCCCGGCCTCCTGACCTCCTGGAGGCCCTTCGCCCCCCTGTCTGCTCGCTGCTTCCCGGAGCCCCTCTTGGAGACTTCCATGCGCAAAGATAGCAGGACTGCGGAGAGCCTGGCGCCGGGCAGCCACTTCCAGCCTCCAGGAAGGACAGACAGCCCCCAAGCCCAGACTGCGCCCGGAGCACGGGAGGGGCGGGCCTCCCAGGATCCTCGTCGGACTCCACCCCGGCGCTCCTGAGCCCTGGGAACGCGCAGCGGCGGGCGGGGCGCATGCGCGCCTCCGGCTAGGGTCCCTCCCCGGCCTGCAGAGTTTGGAGAAAGTTTGGCGAGGTTTGCCTCGGCAGCGGCGGACGTACCAAAGGCTGGGCTGCCCTGGGGATGCGTCCCGGAGCCCCCCGGAGTCCAGGGAGCCGCCTCGGCAGGGGCCTGAGAGCTGAAAGGCTGCAGAAGGTGGGGAGAGGGACGCCTTTTGTGTGTGGCACAGGAGAGTCACTTGCGCACAAACGCAGCAGCGCGCTCCGCCGCCGCCTCAGCCTCCACGGCTGCACCTCCGCCTCCGAGGCGCTTCATTACAGCCGAGCCCTTCCCCCGCCTCCCCCCGTTCCCGGCCTTTGTTCGGCTTGAAAGTAATGCTGTGAATTAAAAGAAATGACAATATTTTCTATCTGCTTGAAAGTCCAAGAGAAGAGCCCTTGAGCTTGGCAAAAATCAGGCAAATCATTCATCATGCCACCCCGCACCTGTGGTCTTGGCATTGAAAACCCTCCAGACCTATTCCTATTAAACTTAATTATTCCCCCAAAGCACACAATGGTTGAAATGGAGCAGGTTGGAGTCTGTTTATTGGTGGTAAATGTTTTTCTGAAGATCTTCTGAATCTCATTGTTAGCTCGTTGTTTGAGGCTGCCCTCTTTCTTTCAGACTAGAGTAGCCTTGGACTTTTCAATTTTCAATCGTAACATCTGCTTAATCGTACGGATCAAAATATGGAGACACAAAACATATGTAATGGTTGATTTGTTAAATCCTGGTAATGAGTTATTAACAAGAGAAAACAATAGGCCAGGATGGTGAGAGCCTTATGGTAACAGAGTCACTTTATGTAACGCCTGACGTTTCTCTTCTTGATAAATGGAACTAAGGTCTGAGCGCCAGGTGATAGCAAGAAAATCAATGTCTTTAGGGGCCAGCACTGAGACTTTTTTCTATGTGAAAAATTAGGAGACATAAAATTTAATTGGCTGATCAGGAGGGGGGAAACAGTGGCCTTAAGTTTAATTGCCAGTGGGCTTAGCAAGGGAGACAAAACAAGATTTGGGCCTGTTTGTTTGCTGCACCCCAGCCTCAAGTCCAAGTGTATCATTGAAAATGTGTTTTATTATAACACATGTCATGCTTTACAGTTCCCATATTGTGTAAAGACAATAGTTAATGGTACATTAAAGACAGGCAAACCATGCCAACACGTCTTGGAGACATTGTAAGGGCCTCTCTCTTTGCTTGTTTTAGGCAGCTGCAGCCCAGGACCCAGAAGCACAAAAAGAACAAGTTTGAAATACCAGGTGCATCCTAGAGAACTACGACAGGGATTGATATGTTATAGCCCAGGACATGAACCTAGCAATAAAGATATCATTTCGATTGTCTGAGGCTTCCACGGCCTGTAAAGCTGGGAGGCCCTGAGCAGCCTGCTTTCTGGCAGGCCCTGTCTTTCTCCCTGGGTTTCCCCATCTCCCTGGGCCAAATCCGAACACCTGTTGGCCAGACCTCACATCCCGTCGTGGGAATCGTTTCCTACTAGTGGTTCCAGATCTCAACAACGCAATTGGTTGTGGAATTATTTAGGACTCTTCCCACAGGCTGCTGAAGGCTTTGGAAAGGCAGTGGGAGGGAGGGTGAGGGAGAGAGAGGGAGGGTGAGGGCTCTTCCCAGAGAGGTTGGCCAGGGAGTACTCAACTGGTGTTTGTTCAACCCCGCAGCTGGTATTCGGTGCCACCGCAAAGGCCCATTAATGGAAATGGGATGAGTTTATGGATTTAAGAGGCTTCACACCCTCTCCACCCAGGAGCGTTAATCCTGCTACTGGCAGATGAGCAGTCCTGAGAATCACTCTCAGTCAGTTTCACAGGGGTTCCAACAAGGCCTTTTATGCGCTCTGCTCCCAGCTTGGGGAGGGAGACTCACTCTCTTTCCCACATACTTTTTCTGCCTTACCGGACTTTAGGCTCCAGGTGCAATTTTTCAGGAGCCTTTTAAATCACCCCACAGTGTGTCCTTCCTGGGAAGGAAGAGGCTACCCAAGAGGACTCCATGTCAGAAGACACCCAGCTCAGGGTGCCCAGGGTATCCCTCCTCTTTCCCTACTCCCTCCGCCCCCCTCCAAGAGGCACCTTTCCCCATCTCACCCAAGAATTGAAAGTACTCTCAGAAAAAAAAGAAAGAAAGAAAGGAAAAAAACTGAAGGGAATAGGAAGTGGCACTCAGTTTCCCAGCCTCTGAAAACAAACAGCACCTTTCTGTGACTTGTCATATTCTTTAAGATAACCACAAGAGAACCTTGACATTAATGCCCAAGGAAGGAGAGCAGAAAGGGGTTTTACTGAGTAGAGTCACTGGCAGACTGGCACAAGCCAGAGGCATAGCAACCTGGGATGAAGCCCAGCAGTAGGAAGGGCTGGAATTGAGGATGTTTGTCAGGAGTGGGTAAGATGTGGGGGAGGACAGGGCATCCCAGGCAACCTCTGCAGTCAGAACACTTTACTCCCACCCACCCTGGGACGCCCTCCCATCCCCACCCCTACCCCCACCTTCACCCCACCCTTAGAAGTGGAGTCTGGACCACTGAGGAATGATTTAGCCAGCTCTCCAATAGAGATCATAAAATGCACCCTGTACTGCGTTTGCAACTTCTTTCTTATGCTAAATGGACAAGGGCAGCCAGGGCGGACTTTAAACTCTTTCCCCTGGTGGTCCCAGGCTGGGCTTCAGCGCAGGGGCTGATGGATGTTCAGAAGAGCCTGCCTGGCAAAGAGGCTCTCCATAGCCGTCCAGGAGTTTGGCTTACCAGATTATTTTCATATGCATTTTTTTAAGTTGGAAGAAAAGGGTTGACTTACAAGAACCCCTGAATACCTGTCACTCAAACTGCCCCCCCCATGGTCCTTCTGGTGCCAGCCTGTATTTACTGGCCAGAGATGCCCCAGGCCAGAGGCTTTCCAGCCTAGCACTACCACAAGGAGAGCGGCTCCTGCACCCAGCGCAGCTCGGGTCTCCCTGACGCCAAAGAAGACTCTGAAATGATACGTTTGTTCTGCTTTTACTGCCACATTAAAAAAAAAAAAAAAAAAGAATTGCTACACTAGAATGAATGGATTATGAGTAAATAAAAAGAAGCTGTCAGTCTCTTTGAAGGTTGTGCTTAAAGGGACTTGCCAAGTCAGGACAGAGAGTGACAAGATAGAGACCCTGGTGTTTTCCAGCTCAGTTCGGCTCTTCCGCTTCATCTGCACTGCACTAAAGGATGTGTTGAGGCATTGAATCACAAAAAAAGTGGCACGCAAAATAAAAGGTGCCACATCACAATGATTGTAGTGTTTTAACTGCGGAGTGCCACGTTGCCCAATCCAAGCGGAACGCAGGTCTACAGCTGAAGAAAATGGTACAATGCTTCCGTAACTCAAAATTAACTTGAAGTCTGCCTAACATTTGACTTTCTAATGTGTGTAATGAGATTACATGCCTGATGGAAGCATTTGTGCAAAAGCAACTTTCGCGTTTAATGAGGCCCTAATACAGGACAAAATGGAATTATTTTCTCTCGTTCTCAAATTCTGTCTCCAGTGTGAAACCATCTTTCGGGGGAGGGGCAGGAGGGCGGGAAGGCTGGAAGGGCGAGAGGGTCCACGGCCAAGGGCCTTCTGGGAGCCTCGCGACCCAGAATCTCTGCGTGTCTGGCCAGGCCGTGCTGCGGGGCTGCGGGGTCGGGCTCGGGCTCGCAGCCTCGCTTTAATTGCTCTTGGACAAGGTCCATGGCACCCGCGGTGCGCGGGGAACCCCTCGGCGGGTCTGAAACTAGGTTAAAGCAATTAGCATGCTGCCGACATATTGTCCTGCGCCGGGGCCTTGGGTACTAGGGGCGATTTGTGATTGTACCTTGGCTGCCCAGGCCGCTGCGAGCCATGGAGCAGCACCTGGCCTTGGTCCGGCCTGTGCAGCCCTGGCGACTGTCACCCGGGGGGTGCTTGTCTCCGTACGCGCCCGCGGGGTCTGTGCGCGCAGGGCCTCGCTATCCGCTGCTGCGCACTCTCGCCGTGGCCCGTAGGTGTTGGCGTCCCGCGGATCTGGGACGTGCCTGTGGCCGCGGAGGGGACAAGCCGAGCCCTGAGCGAGCCGGGACACTCCCTCGCTCCTCTCCCCTTCGCTAGGGGGCGCCCCTGCGTCCTCTGCCCCAGGCTCGCCTGCTCCCCACGTTGTCCGCAGCTAAAGACTCAATCCTGTTGGAGGCAAAATGAAATTAGCTTCAGAAATAAGCCAGTTAGTTGCGCAGGTAGCAGGGGTAGCGTGTCAACTCCTTCCTGCCTTACCCAAAAGACCCTGGATTTTGGTGGGTGACCCCAAGTGGTCTCCAGGTTTCAGTACCGTCGCTTGTGCCATCTCCTTTGAGAGGAGCACGTCTGAGTTCCAGGTACCTGGTGTTGTAACTACCCAACGTAAGACTCACAGTGCCCTTTCTCCCCAACCCGTGGAAGCCGAAAGTCCCCTTCCCTTGGCCAGCCCAGATACTACCTCTCTGCCCGACACATCATATTCATTTTACACAGTATGATGAGACAAGGTGGAATGACCTTGGGCAAATCAAACGTCTCTGGTCTCTGACCCAGTCTTGGCTTTCCCCTCTGAAAAGTGAGGATAATAAATTCTCTATGACCTTTTTGCCTCATAGGGTGTTTGAAGGCAAGATAAAAATACAGGCAAAGATAATTACTCCTTAGGGCGAGCGATGCAGCTGAAAGGTTATCAGAGAGAGTTGAAGTCCAACCCTCCAACCTACTCCTTTTTAGGTTAAGTCTACATAAAACGTGATTTCTCACCAGACAGCTATAGTTTGGGTCTCTGATTCAGTTCATTTTTACTAAGTTAATTCTTTGTAAAGCTATAGCTACCAAATGATGTACTAAACAAATGACCTTAGAAAAAGGTGTACATAGCATTTATTAAGAACGCTTAGAAATAAACCAATATCTGGCGATAAATAAGCACGAATTTTTCGGCCAGAGTTCTTCCAACACAGCAGACTTCTGATAAAGGTGCCAAGGGAATCGTAGGCTATTGCATATTTTCCAAAAAATCAGGATAAATTATATAAATTATATATTTATAAAGAGATCATCTATGTCATTAACTCAATGGGATAATAAATAGATAAATAACAAACAGTTGATTGCCATTAGAAAAATTTGATTCTTAAATTACATTTGCATTACGATATTTACATGTACGATATGCACAGAGCCGTAAATCAGGTGAGTCTGGGACTCCTCAGGACACAAACTCAAAGGGTGGCTCGTTTTCTATATTGTTGAAAGATTTGCTGTTGAGTTTTCTGGGGTCTTCTGGGGTCCATACTTTGGCTGTTCGGATAATATTTTGTTCTTTGAGTTGTTTTTCATCAGTCCATGAGAGAGAGTGTCCTGCAAGAGGAGGAAGGCCATAATCCGGGTCGCTGGGGGAGGGTGACCCTGGAGAGGTGAGAAAAGAAAGCAGACTGTGAATGTCCAACTGTGTTTCCAGCAGTTTCCTCGGGTCCCTTTGGACCGACCCCCTCAGGGGCACCTTGAGTGGACAAGTATCCTACAGTTATACTAGAATGACCCTCTTCCTCCACCCTTCAAGCCACCAGCGCCCCTTCCCAGCAATAGCAAGTCGAGTGGGAATGCGCACCCTGCAAAACAGGTTCAAAGTGTGTGTTGTGTGTGTGTGGGGGGAGGATCAGAAATGGGAGCTCACGCTCAAGGTCACCGGTGCCCACCGACGATCCATCTGTCCGGCAATCTCCTTGGCAGTCTGTTTCACTACCCCCTCACAGGCCTTCGTGTGCCAGTCCCTGTCTCCCTAAACTGGGAAGGGAGCGCACTTACGGGTGCCCCGATGGCAGATGATGACTTTCTGGGCTTTGCTGCCAGGGCTGTCCCCGCCCAGGCGCCCGCCGCCGCCTGGCCCCCCGCAGCCGCCCGCGCCGCCACCGCGCAGTGGCAGGTCTGCCTGCACGAGCTCGCTGAGGAAGTTGATGTAGCCTATTGCCAGGCGCAGCGTGTCCACCTTGGAGAGGCGCTTCTCGTAGGGCAGCGTGGGGATGTGGGAGCGCAGCCCCTCGAAGGCATCGTTGATGGACTGCATGCGCCGTCGCTCGCGCACGTTGGCCGCCTGCCGCAGCTGCTGCAGCTCAGCCTCCGAGCGCACCCGCCGCCGTCGCCGCGCCGCTGCCGCTGCCGCGCCGCTCAGGCCCCGCAGCCGCGCCCCGGGGGACAGCACGCCCACCCCAGCACACGGGTAGGCCAGGCACGAGGGCGGCGAGCCCGGCGAGCAGGGGAAGCCGCCGGGGGGCGCCCCGGCCTCGCAGCAGTAACCGGCGCCGTCCTCAAGTTCTCCGGGCCCCCCCGGGGGCGCCGGGGCGAGCGCTAGAGGGGCGGCTGAGGGCGCAGGCTGCAGCAGCAGGCACGCCCCGTCGCGGTAGCAGTACTCGTGCAGCTGGTGGCTGAGGAACTCCACCTCTGCCTGCTCGTCCGCCAGCAGCTCATCGCCGTCCTCCAGAGGGTCCCGGGAGGACTGGTCGGTGAAGAAGTCCTCCTCGTCGAAGTAAGGAGAGGGAAAGGCATCCAGGCCCCCGGGGAAGTGCTCCAGTAGCACCGCGTCCATGCTTGCCGCCGTGGGCCTGGGCGCGGCCAGCTCCCAGAAGAGACCCTGCGGAAGTTGGCTGCCGCTGTGTCCCCTGCCCGCAGCCCCTCCCTCCCGGGGCCCGCGCTGAGGGCAGTGAGGCCGCAGGCCTGTTTCCCTGCCCGGGCCTCCCTGCAGTGCCCGCCGCCGCTGCGCTCTGGCCCGCGCCGCGCTGCGCTGCGCTGGGGAGGGCTGCGGCGACCAGCTGAAGCGGAGGGCCGGCACGCGAGGACTCTTATAGCTACATCCACAGGCGCGTGCCAGGGACCCTCCTCGCCAGCCAATCAGAGCGCGGGGGGCCGGAGCGGAGGGGGCACGTTCCTCCCTTAGGGGAACTCCCGGGGCTCCAGGGGAGGCGGGGCCTCGAGGCTGGGGGAGCCTCACGCCCCTCCCATCATGCCCTCTGGGCACTGTCTGTTGCGTACCTGCGGCACGCACCGGTCAGGGGACACCTGCCGCCCGCACCTCCCAGCCCGGCGGCCGGGAGGATAGGACAGCCGCGCACCATGTCTTCAAGCAGCCGCAGAAGGTTCTAGGGGCTGCGCGCTGGTAGCCCAGATGGCGGGAGTGGAGTCCTTGCAGCGGTTGTCCTCCTCCGCGGCCGGCAGCGGCCGGGGCAGTTTGCGGGTGCTGCCTCAAAGGCCAGGTTTCCGCCACCTCTTACCCGAGGGGAGCGCGGGGTTCCGGGTCTGGGTTCCCTTTGGGATATCGATCCCATCACCAGACTCTTCTGGGACACTTGTAGTTCGCAGAGTATGTGCGGGTGGGGTTGGAAGGCTAGCCCGGCCCGCTCCCCGAGCGCTGCCGGGTCCAGCACCTCGACTCTGCGACACCCGCTCCGAGCCTGTTCCCAGAGACGCCAGCTCAGCGGCCAGCCTCGCCTCCCTCCCCAGGCCTGAGAAGGGAATGGGGAGTCGGGAGGAGCGGCTTTGCAGAGCAGCTCTGTGGGGTGCGTTTCTACCGCCAGCAAATCGAGACCCCAGGGGTTCTGAGTAATACACCGGGTACAAAAGGAATCAATTGAATCCTCTGCTTCGGAGCAGTCCGGAGGGAGGGCATTGAAGTTAAAGGGCAGAGTGTGAACCGTTTTCAAAGCCTGAGTCGCTCACCTTTCTGACTGGCCACTGGGACCATCCCCGAATGATTTTTTTTCTTTCTTTCTCGACCTTTCTTTTGTGGAAAAAAAACACAAACACAAAATGTGCGCGCTCTTCCCCAAGACACTTTATCACAGACTGTGGTGCAACATAAATGCCTCAGTTTCAGAGCAACAAAGAAAACACTTTCAAGGTCAGGGCGATTCCTGTTGAAAGCCAAGCGCCGGCTTCCACCGCAGGAGAGTAAAGGAGAGCAACCGAGGCGCCTTATCCTCTCTACAGAGGGCCGAAAGGAGCGGTCTTCTTCCTAAATTAGCCACTTCTTTTTCTAGACACTTTTCCCACCAGAGGCTTTTATTGAGTAGTGAGACTCCCCTCAAATTGCTGGCCTATGCCTCTTAAGAACAGTGTTTTAAACGTGCTTCTTGTTTTTAGACATTGCACAATATTTAACCAAATTGTGAGACCAAAGAGTTAAGGCCAAGAGATATATACGAGGTGAGAAGCCTGAAGATAGCCCTGCCTGGACTGTCAAGAACCCAGACAACTTTGATGTAAAGAATCAACTGTTTTTTAGCAAGTTCTTTCCTGTGTTAGTTTCAAAACCCATGACCCCATAGTAGTGAGATGATTATCCTTAAACTGATGCAAAACTAGACAGTCATAGGATCTGAGCTGTAATTTTCTGAATTTAGATTTCGCTTTATGACTTAAAAGGGAGGGAGGCTGTGTGTGTGGGTGAGGGGGTTGTCAGGACCAGAGGTCTAACCATCTGGGGTGCAGCCTCCCTTCACATTTAAAAGGCCCCTTCCCTCGTGTGGTTAGACGAAAACGAGGTGGAACCAGGCCCTTTGATTAATCTGAAGACTTGCAAGAGTAACAAATAACCAGGCTTCAAAGGCTCATGCAAAGTATTGATAACCATTCCTTGAAGAGAAAACTGGGTTTGAGCCTTCCAAGTCTCCCTTTCAAGATAGTGAAAGGCTTTCTTTGGTGGACCTAAGTGACTCGTGAGAAAAGATATTTGTGTCATGGATTGGGGTGGCCATGAGAGTGAGTTTATGAATATCCTTTTACTCAATGTGATTGAACAATCAGCTTCCACAGAAAATCATCTTACATATTTTTGATGAGTTTGTGGGAAAGTTACTGAAATTCATCTGGGCCCCAGGTGAGTTAATGGGAATCTGCTGCTGGAGGGAACCTTATTGGCTTCTGTGGCCAGGCAGACTCAGCCTGGAAGTTCTGGGTGGCTCCTTCTCCTCCCAACCTCCGCTTCTAATTTTTTCTCTTGGAGATTTGCTGAATGCATTCAGACTGGCCTTTTGGGAAGCTGGGCCAGGGGCTACAGACACTGATACTGTCTTTAAGTAAGACATGATCGTTCTTTTCTCTTGTAAAAAGAAGAAAGACTTTCCCCCTAATAATGGGAATTTTCTCTGGGTCACTGGAGGTCACAGCAGTGTGGACGGCTGCCCTCTGCCACTCAAGGCTGGATGAGGAGAAGACTGCAACTGAGCCTCCACTTGTCAGGCTAGAGGCCCCAGTTCTCACTCCAGCCCCTCCCTCTGCACCCCTGGATCCTCTGAACAGGGGTCCTGGAGCTGCAAGCTGCTCCGTTCTCCAGTAGGTTCCAGCTTCTCCTCTGAACTCTTTGTCCTCATGAACCACGTCCCCTAACCTTATGAAGACCCCCTTGCTCGTTGTAAAATAACATCTCATCTTCCAAGGTGAGCAACAGAAGAGGATTTGGTTCTTTCTAGTGCCACATGCTGGTGAGGCCTCAAGAATTTTTCAAGTCTTTCAACAAGGGGGTCAGTGTCACCCTGTTGGTTTGGGCCTGGTGGATTCCTGCATGTCCTTCCAGCTGCTTGTAGACCTCATCCATCTTCTAGGTTCCCTGTTCCAGGAGAACTGCTGGAAAGGGCCATTAAGGGTGGACCTATGTCTCTTCTTCTCTTCCCTTCCCTTCCCTTCCCTCTCTTCTTCCTTCTCCCCCTTTCTCTCTCTCTCTCTCTCTCTCTCTCTCTCTCTCTCTCTCTCTCTCTTTCTCTCTCTCTCTCTCCCCCCCAGCCGTCTCTCCCTTCCAAGAGACTCAGGGACCTAAATACTTGTTCATTTTTTCCCCATCAAACATTTCCTGAGTATTTTCTCAGCTTCCAGGAATAATGACGGAAGGCTTAAAGCCCACGTCTCTGGCTCCTTTAAAGGGTGATTTTGGACCAGAGACCTCTAATAAGGGATGGGGCTTGCAGGCCTCTGCCATTCAGTTCCCCCAGGGAATATTCTCATGGTGCTCTCTCAGCACTTGGCATTGTGTGCTCCCTGCTGGAAGCTCCATGCCATAGAGAGTGGCCCTGCCCACAGCAGACCCTATCAATGTGGCTCACAATTTATCCCTAGCTTGAAAATGGGTCTGTGCTAATTTCTTGTGGCCTAGACTGTCCCCTTCCCCGGCTCAGAAACACAGAGGTGATGATAGGTGGAGGGAGGTTTCTCCTCTCCTGTCTGTCTCTCTTCTTTCCTTGACACTCTCCCCCACCCCAGGTCCCAGACAGCTTCCTTCTCCCCACTTGAGTGCCCAGTGCCCCACCAGGCCACGCTTTAAGGACTATAAGGCCCAGAGAGGTTCAGTAGCTTCCCTGAAGACACACAGCAAGTTAACATTAGTTTTACTCCTCCTCAACCCAGGGCTGGTCTTCCTGGCTGCTGAGAGCTGATTGTAGCAGCTACCTTTGTGCTAAAAGGTGCATTTATAGTGATGTGCAATGTGCTCAGTCCAGGCCCCCTCTTAACTGGCCCAGATGATCAATCACCACCTTCCTGGTCCCCACCCTTCCTCTCACAGGCCTGGCTTCACTGTGCAGACCACAGCACCACCTGAAGTCGGGAAGTGATAACTCAATGGTACAGTTAAGCATAGCACAGAGCATGCAAAATTAAATCTGGGATCATGGAACTTTCTCTCTGACCTCCAAAGGTACGCTATATAGATTATGGCTAATTTTTCCACTCACAAGGCTCACTCTGATCATGTGACATTTTACCTTGCCCTAGAAATCGATGGCCTAGGTGATGCTGAACTCCTTACCATAGTTCATAAGGCCTTCCTTGAAGTAGCCCATGCCTGCCTCTCCATTCCCCTCATCCTTAACCACTTTCAGAATTCCTTTACTTCATCCTTAATTAACATCTTTCATCACTTCAGATGCCATAATGATGCTGTCTGGTTCTCTGTTTTCTCCTACTGTCCTTTCCCCGGGTCTGCAAGCTCCTTGATTTGATATGGAGATCCTACATTTATGGTACACTGAGACAGATACAAGCAGTAATATTAATATTAATGCTAGAAAAGATGGGAATGAGCATTCTGGGGGACTTCCCAATGTTTGTCATTCATCCTCATAATTTTGCAAGCTGAAGGGTATCCATCCTCATTCAACAGGTGAATAAATAAGACTCAGCCTTAAATCTCAGATTGCACAGTCCATAAGAGAAATTCAGAATTCAACAGAAAAGTCAGAATTCAACATTAGCTTGGCTGAGTCCATAAACTTGTATATGTTACACACCATCTCTCTGCCACTTCTTTGCTGCTTTCATAGGATTTGTGCATGGATTAGCTTGTTTACTCCTGACACAGCCCTGGGAGGTCAATTGGGCAAGTATGTTTTTTATCATTTACAAATGGAAACAGATTCAAAAAGACTAACTTGCCTGGGATGGGTGACATGCTGGCACCTCAGCCGCAGGTGGAAGTGGACTTCCAGCACGAGGGAGTGAGCTTGTTCCCACCATGGGGGAGGGTTTCCCATGAGCCAGTCTCTGCTCTGAGGCGGCTCAGCCTAAAAACACAAGTAAATAAAGCTGAGCCACATCCCACTTGGGAATGAGGACAGGGGCCTGTGACTGCAGTGAGACAGAGAAGACCCATGCTAACACCCAGCCTCCTTTCTTCTTGCCTTTGTGTTTCTCCCTGTTAAACATTAATCTCTAGGGAGAAACACCTAAATGCTGATATAATTATCCAAATAAGTGTTTCTGTCATGCCAGGGATTATTTGATGAATAGCAAAGCTTCTGAGCTTTGTCCTTCAGTCTTGTTATTCTGAAAGGTGTTTGAACTTCAGTAATGTAAACACTGCGAGTCATTATTACCAGACTTCTGTATCTTGGCCTCCAAAGTGAGCAGTGGAAAGAAAAACAGTGAATTTAATAGAAACGGAAACTTTTGGTGTTGTTTCTTTTCAAAGCTACACACATTTTCTGTCTTCGTGTCCACTGGTAGGGTCTCAAATGAACTGTGGCACATTCCATGTAATGGAATATTCAGAAGCCATAGAAAAGAATGAGAAGGCTTTTGAGATAGTGATGTGAAATGATCTCCAAGATACATTAAGTGAAAGGAGCAATAGTGACAAGCTGATTGGCTAAAAAAGCCCAAGCCATCCACAGGTTGTCTCTAGGAAACTCAGCTGCCTTGAAGGACAAATCAAGACTTGGAGTTAAGGATTTACAAAAAGGATGCTGAATATATATATGTAAATGTGTTCGTGTAGGCATCAAATATCTCTAGATGGATACACAAAGAACTGACAGCAGTGCCTGCATGGAGAATTGAGTGGCCAGTAGAATTTTTCATTGTGTATGCCTTTGTATCTTTTGATTTTGGAAATATGTGAACACGTATGCAGGAAATATTTTTTTGGTTTCCCCTCCCCCCAGCAGGAAATATTTCAAACATTTTATGAACTTATTTTTTGAAAAAAATATTTTTGGGAGTTTGGGCACCTCATCTGTGCCCTGGAGGAGCCCTACCGAGAAGCTGTGTATTAGCTTTTGCTGGCTTCAGAACTCAGCAATGACCACTCAGCAAGTGCGGACAGGGGCAGCCAAGGACTGGGTAAAGCCCATTTCTAACTATCTAAAGTGGATGACATTGGATAAAATGCTATTTCCTGTATGAAATCAGTATCAAACAAAAGTTAGAGGGATTCAGTGATGTCAAGGACGTTTAATATTACTCATGAGAGCCACCATGTTTTCAGCACTGTGTGCAGTCCCACAAGCTAGAGGTTATCTATGGGAACGTTTTGGTCTAGTTGCTCCCATGTGAAAATTTCTTATTCTGCATCTTGCATTTTTCACTCAAAAGCATCTCATCATAATTTCTACCCATCTTTTCTGACAGGCCTTCGTGGCGGTATGATGGTTCATTGTACAGCTTTCCTGTTGGATAACTTCATTTTCAGTTAGCACCTTTTATGTGGAACTCGCAGTTCAGTTCAGACTTTCTGCATCTCGTAGACTGCCTCTGTATTCTCTCTGTGAGAGAGACTGCCTCTGTAGACTGCCTCTGCCTGTTTCCACCTTAAAATACAGTCTAAAGTTAAAATTTTCCTCAGCTCAGTTATTCTTGGCTTGAAGAAGCATATGCCAAATTCTAGCAGGAAAAGTGCCGGATACCAGTCAAGAAACATCAGTTTGGGGTGGGAGGAACCGGCCTAAAAACACAGGTATATAGTTTTCCTGCTTGTGCTAAGAAATAGGCACCCGCATGGCCCTATTGAACTTCAAGCTTTGCTACCCTACTGCTATGACAACAAAGCATATGCATGTTGTAAACCATTTGAAGACCACCTTGTACAGAACCTGATCCTAACATGGGACTTGGGACCTGAATCTGAGTTTACATTTGTGTTTAAAATGGTGGTGGTGCCAAAGAGGCTACTTTAGTTACCGTGGGCTAAAGAAAACACACAGATATTGTGCATGTGCAAAAAGACATTATACTATATATACTAACTCACTGTGCTATTGTGAGAGTTAACAAGTATAAAGAACATGAGCAGTTCTAGGCACACAGTAGTAGTTGATCAATTAGGTCTTTAATTGTGATCTTTTTTTGAAACAAAGTCTCACTTTGTCACCCTTAGTAGAGGGTGCCTCAGCCTGCCTCAACCTCCTAGGAGTACAGGTGTGAGCCACCGTGCCTGGCCTTCAGTTGCATTCTTTCTGTGTTCAGTGCATGGTGGAATGGCTGTTTGTTGACTTCAACAAACACTGAGATTAATTCACTGTCCACACTTGAAGATGCATGGTACCTCTATTCAGCTATGTGAATGCCTTTTGGGGCAGTCGGGGTGAGGCCTAATTATAGCTTTTTGCTAATGCTCCTGGCTTTAAGGTGAGGGCTAGAAAAGTGCTCCATTTGCTCAGTCTGGTCCTTGCAGAGAAAAGTCTGGGCAGAGCGTGAGCAAGATCACAGCACTCAGTGAGGGTGTCCGAGCAGGCCAGGGTGGGCAGGAGTTGGAGAGGAGCCAGCTTTGCCCTGGAACTCCTACATTCTCATCACCCCTGCAAGGAAGCCAAGGGTGTGTGTCTCACTCAGGATAAATAAGCTGGGCACGTTATAGGACAAAGTCACCTCATACTCTGTTTATTCCTCCACAATCAGTGAATTATATTCATTGTTATTTCTCTCTTCCTAACAAGGGGACAGTTTCCATAACTGGGATTGATTTTCTAGGTAGGAACCTATCATTGCATCTGTCATCTGTCATCTCCACAGGCCCCTGATTTTCTGGATCTGTATTTTTAAGGCTGCACAACTTCATGACCACAATGCTTTTAATTTTGTGATGTAATATATATGATAATCCTAAGAGACAATGACCACAAAGTATATGCATGTTGTAAACCATTTGAAGACCACCTTGTATGTAACCTGGTCCTAACATGGGACTTGGGACCTGAATCTGAGTTTACATTTGTGTTTAAAATGGTGGTGGTACCAAAGAGGCTACTTTAGTTACTGTGAGCTAAAGAAAACACGCAGATATTGTGCATGTGCCAAGAAAAGATCAAATTAACCACACAACAAGCTAAGCAAAGCTATCATGATAGATTAATTAAAATGGGAAGTAGAATTGAATTGTCACATGGCACGGAGTGGACGGAAGGTAGGGACCAACCCCACACCAACTCTGTGTCATTACAACCAAGTCACGCCACTTATCAAGTTGCAGTTAATTAGAATTTTATTGATTTATAGAATTTTTTCATTTCGAATTTTGTTTGGTTTTGTAGTTACATGAGAGCAACACATATAGTTTATTCTAACTTTATATTTGTAAACATTTAAGCAATTTCATATTAATAGTGAATTAATATGACATCAAAAGCCTGTAAAATATTTTATTGGCTGCTGCTTTGTTTTTCTATAAAGAGCAGAGATTATGATATATAATTACATTCATGTATACATATGTGTGTATGAAAATAGATACACATGCACACACATGTAAATACATTCATATATGTAAAGTTTGGGACATAATGTTCCAGATGATTATCAAAAACACTTGTTTGGCTTGACGAGTTAGAAAACAGAAAGAATGCAGGAAAGAAAGTACAAAGGAAGTGAAGTAAAACAGAAGAGGGGGGAAGATGCAAGAGAAGGACATGGAAAGGAAAGCATAGGAAGCAGTGGGGTGAAAAGCATGCATATTTGATTCATGTAATCTGAATTTAAATTCAAATATATAGTACCTGTTCTACCCCTTATACTAAACAGTTGTTTATTCTTAGATAAGCCATTTAATCTCACTGAGCTTTAATTTCCTGGGTTATAGAAATGGGAAGAAATAATATCTACCTTAAGGATTGTTGTACAAAGTAAATGAAATATGTGAAGTATCTGATGGACGGTTGATGCTCGATGCCACTTCCCATTTTGTTTCCTTTACACTCAGTGGTTAATCAATGACTTTTCACATTATGTCTATAAAATACAGAAGAAAAAACAGCATGAGCATTGGTATATTTTACCTTAAGCCTTGATTATCTGTATAAAGGAAATAATTTAAAAGTTAGTTTTCTCTAAACGTTTTTGACTGCACACCTTGCATTACTTTGGACAAAGGGTCTGCCTTCTGAAACAGATATTAATGATAAGAGTGATTAAAACATAACACGTGTGTCTCTCTGATAGTGTGATAGTGTGAGCATAGGCAGTCTAAAGTTTATATGATCTAAATGGACTAGATGTTCAACTTCCTTATAACTTGTTACTCTGCATTCCTGAAATGTGACTTTGATCCCTGAATCAAAAATGGCTAATCCCACTCCCACCATTGTGTCTACATTCCAGCCAGCAAGGAGGAGGATACACTTTGCTTCTTTTCTATAAAAAACACAACTGGAAATTTGCACATATTGCAGGTGGTCACATTCAATTGGCCACATCTAGCTGCAAAGGAAGCAGATAAATGTAGTTCTCAGCTTTTGGTCTTGGTTAAAACTTGTAGGGTTATCTAAGAAAGGGATTAAAATATTATGTGTGGGAGTAGGATAGGGAGACCAGATGTGCCCAACACACCCTACCATTAATAGTTTTCAGTACACACTCTTGTGGACATATGTATATTTATGTATTTAAAATTGCATACAAATAAGATGATACTATAGTAACACATTTGGTACATTTTGAACACACACAAAAAGAAATGTTTTTATGTGTTTATATTTTGCTTTTATTCTTCATCAGTTATTAATGACCCTTGATGTTGGGTAAGGTCTGTGATACTTTGTGGAAAAATAGTGTGTACGACACAGTGTCTATTCCTAAGAATAAGTAAAAATTTAAAGGGATATGCCCTAACATCTTTAGTCTGTGGGAAGCTGAAAAAATGGCCCTTCAAAAGATAAACCATGTCCTAATTCCTGAAACCTGTATGTATTAACTTATATTGCAAAGACTTTGCAAATGCAATTAAAGATCTTGAGATGGGAAGATTATTCTGGATTATCCAAGTGCAACCATCACATGTATCCTAATAAGAAAGAGACAGAAGGAGATGACCTACAGAGGAGAAGGCCATGTGAAAAGAGATTTGCAGATGCATGGCCTTGAAGATTATGGTGACGTGGCCATAAGCCAAGGAATGCCAGCAGCCAGCAGAAGTCAAAATAGGCAAGAAACTGGCTCGGTGCCTGTGGCTCAACAGGTTAAGGTGCCAGCCACATACACCTTAGCTGGCGGGTTCGAATCCAGCCCGGGCCCACCAAACAACAATGACGGCTGCAACCAAAAAATGGCCAGGCGTTGTGGCGGGCGCCTGTAGTCCCAGCTACTTGGGAAGTGGAGGCAGGAGACTCGCTTGACCCCAGGAATTGGAGGTTGCTGTGAGCTGTGATGCCACGGCACTGTACCCAGAGTGACAGCTTGAGGCTCTGTCTCAAAAAAAAAAAAATAGGCAAAAAACTGATCCTCCCCTATAGCCTCTGGAGGGAGTGGGCCTCAAAAGAAATTTTACGATGAGTAAAAATAAAGAAGTTCTGAATGTTTTCCTGTATCCTAATAGAATGTCTTATGAATGCCAAATAATCATTTACATTTTTTTTTTTTTTGAGACAGAGTCTCAAGCTATCGCCCTGGGTAGAGTGCTATGGTCACAGCTCATAGCAACCTCCAACTCTTGGGTTTTTAAGCCATTCTCTTACCTCAGCCTCCCAAGTAGCTGTAATACCATAATGCCCAGCTATTTTTTTGGTTATAGTTGTCATTGTTGTTTGGCAGGCCTGGGCTGGATTTGAACCTGCCAGCTCTGGTGTATGTGGTTGGCGCCCTAGCTGCTGAGCTACAGGCACGGAGCCCACTTAAATTGTTTTTAAGCTGAATAATCTTATTGTTTTTCACCACTATATATGAAGTTATAAGCAACACAAAAATACCAAGAAAATGTAAAGACATTATGTTTCAGGCTCAACATGTTTGGAGCATCAACTCTATTCAAGTCACTCTGTTAAATATGGGGAAAGCAGAGATGAAAAAGATGGAGTCTGTGCCTTAGCACATTCTTGGGGTAGTAAGTGAGGGCTGTAATTAATTATAATCCAGCAACTAAGGGCTATAGTCGAGGTCTGGGGTTCAGTTGGTGCTAGAGTGGGAGAAAGGGAAGGCATCATAAAAAGAATGTTGAACTAAAGAGTCCTGAGGGAGTGTGACCACACGAGGAGGGGCATGAGGTGTTCTTGGGAGATTGAACACATTTTTGAAAGCCCAGAGGTGTGCCATAGCCTGTGAATTTCCCCCATTAGGGGAATGCATGCCAGCACCCCATGAGATGGTATAGGCTCTGGCTCAGGCACAGCCCAGGGGGGCTGACTTTCAATATGCCTCTCTGCCTCTTCCTTCTCAGTCCTGCCTCCCACACCAGCCCTGTCCCAGGCATGGAGTGGCCTCGCGATGACCACATGGTTGCCTCACCAAGACCTGTGTCTTCAAAGAATGCCCACTGCTCCAAATTATCCTTTTTGCCCTCTTTAAAAGCTGATTACTTCAGGGCCATTGGTCTCAGCTAGAGGCCATAAAGGAAAACATCTGCAGCAGTAAGGTATGAGCAGCGCAGAGCGACCACATCCTCCTCTCTCGGACATTTTGTTAGTACCCTTGAAAGGTAATGCCATAAATCACAGGAACAGATTTTTTTTAAGTGGCAGTGGGGTCGTCCTGCAGTCATTTGAAAGCATTTTGAGGGTAGAGGGAGATTTTTTTCTTATGTCCTTTGCCTCTCACCTTTATTTGGTCTTTGCCAGCCTTAGAGACTGGTTTCCCTGCATTTGCCTCCTGGTAGAATGTCTCTCTGTGTGTTCTCACATACTCCAGTCTTTCCATGTCTTTTTTACACCCCCCCGCCCCCACCTAGAAGCTTGGTAACAACACAACTGAGCACAAACGCATTATCAAAATCCAAGATGGAGCTAGGAATATATGCACAGACTTCTACAGGTATGAAGGGCTACCCTACGTAGAACCACAGCTGAGAACGCACCATTCATCCTCTGACTGCCCCACCCGGATTTAAGAGGATATGTGGGATTTATGTTATCATCAGCCTTTGAAGTCCCCAGGACTTGGGAGAGTCTTTTCTTCTTTGGCTGGATGTGTTTGAGCAGAGAAAAAGGAAAGGTGTGGAAGGATTATATCATACTTTTAACCCGAAAAGCTTCACTGTACATTTGACATGATGAGAGCCAACAGGGCAAATTCAGATACTCATGTTCTTCTCCCAGGCAGATGACAGTTTGTACTTCTCCACCCTTTTTTATGTAAGACGTGGCCATATGACTTAGTGGGGCTAAAAAAAGACAATTGAAAATGACATGTCACTTTTGGAAAGAAGCTTCATGAGCCAGTGTGCAGTGTTTCTCTTCTGCATCCCCCTTGTATTAACTGTGGAAATACACCTTGAGGCAGCTGGGGACCTTGAGTGACAATGATGAACAAGGTCCTCCTGCAACCCTTCATAGAACAGGTAGTCTGGATTGGAAATAAGCTTCTGCTGTGTGAAGCCACTGAGATTTCATGGAAAATGACGCAGTGTGATCTCCCCTGATAGACCCATGCCGTCAGCACCTAGTGTGTATAAATACACAGTAAGTTTGTGTATTAGTTTGAGATCCTTGGGTTTTAAGTAATAGGAACCAATTTGAGCTAAGTTAAACATTAAAAGGAGGCTATGTATGGCATGGCATACAGAGCGTCTTTTAGAATCTGAGAGCAGAAATGTAGAAAGTCAGTGATACCAAGTGTTGCAGACACTGAAAATTCTCCCTTGATACTCATTCTTTCTTTCTTTTAGTAATAGATCCCCAGAATTTGAGCTGGGCACATGGCCACCCATAATAAAAACTTTTCCAAATCTTTTATCCAGGAAAAAAAAACAAACTTTTCCTATTCTCCCTTGCAGCTCAGCGTGGTTATGAAAATAACTTCTAATGAATGGGTTGTGAACAGAAGTAAGGCTCAATTTGGGGGCTCAGTCTTTGAAAGGGAAGGACGTGTCATAAGTTGTCACTTGCCCTCTCCACACTGATTAGAATGTTGAGGCAATTGCAGGAGTTGAAGCAGCCATTCTGAACCATGAGTCAAAAGTCACATGTCAAGGATAGATGAGTGACTACATGGAAGGAACCTGACCCACACACCAAAACTGAAATACCTGTCCTGTTTTGTCTTTGTGAGAGATAAACAATCTTCTGTCTCTTATTTTCAACTCCTTTATGGGGCAGCCAAACTTGTATCCTAGTTACTGTACCATGATCTAGAAAGATGCTCAGATACCATTCCCATCTTTCCTGTGCTTCTTTCTGCTCCCTTCTGCACCCCTCCCATCCTTTTCATTTTCTATGAACCAGCTTTCTTTGCTTTCCAGTCCTTTTATACAAAATATGGCTGTCTCAGAAAAGTACTGTTTTTATTTGTATAACATATATTTATTGAGAACATATTTTGTGCTGGAACTGTGAACAGCCCGAGCAACATGGCAGAAATAAAACATCCTTTTTGTGTGCAGAACGTACAGGCCTGTAGGAATGAAGAGTAGAGGCAAAGATTAACATGAAACAAAGACAAAAAATGATCATGCTGTTTGAAGGAATAAAGAACTTTATTAAGGATGAAGTAAAGAGAGATGGCGAGAACTAGATCAAAGAAGACTGTAAAAGCTGTTGTAGAGAGTTTGGGGTGATATGGACCAGTCATTTCTGGAGTGGATAAGCTCTGTTGGGTATGGGAAGAAACTGTCCAAATTTTATCCCATTCTTTTGAAATGTGTATGTCTTGTGCATTCTTTATAATGTACATAATTAATTAGTATAGTAGCACTATAGTAGCACCTATTTAGAATTTATAAATAATTAAACAGAGCCATCAAAGAGTTTTAAGCAGAGGAGCAACACGGTCAAGTTTGCCATTTGGAAAGGATACTTAGGCTGCCATGTGGAGAATGAACTGGACCAAAGCAAAGTGAGAGGCAGGCAGACCAAGCAGAAGGCAGCAGCAGAAGAACAGCTGAGACATTACGGAGGCTGAACCAAGTGGCGGCTGGGCAGAATGGAGACATATTTCAGAAACAGAATTGGAAGGACTTGTGAACTTACTAAATGTGGAGCTTGGAAAAGGGAAAGAAGTAAAAGATGACACAGAGGATTCAGCTTTTGACATTGGGATGAATGGTGGGCCTGTTCCTGCAATTTAAGACAAACTAAGGCCTGTAATTTGTCTAATTTGGGGGCATAAAATTTATTGATAAAAATGATTAAATGCAGCTTCAGCATAAGAGTAGGGGCCAGAATGAAGATTGTTAAGGAGTAAATAAAGGGGAGGAACTAGAGATGTCTATTTGGGGGAACTTGTTCAAGAAATGCAGTTATGAATGTGAGAGGGTAGGAGTGCTTTTTCTTTATTTTTGGAGATGAGAAAGACTTTCTTTTGCTCTGTCATGAATCTGTTCTTTCCCTTTTAGTCTCAAACAGTCCTTTCAGACACACACCCATCATCTTTTTTTTTTTGAGACAGAGCCTCAAGCTATCACCCTGGGTAGAGTGCCGTGGCATCACAGCTCACAGCTCACAGCACAGCAACCTCCAACTCCTGGGCTTAAGTGATTCTCTTGCCTTAGCCTCCCGAGTAGCTGGGACTACAGGCGCCCTTCACGCCTGGCTATTTTTTGGTCGTAGTTGTCATTGTTTGGCAGGCCCAGGCAGGATTCAAACCCGCTAGCTCTGGTGTATGTGGCTGGTGCCTTAGCCGCTTGAGCTACAGGCCCCGCCACACCCATTATCTTTATCCTTATCACCATTTCTGCACCAACTTCTCTGTTACTTTAAGGAAATCACTCACTTTTATTCAGAAGCTAATCCTATTATTTGACAGCACATATCCAAGTAGTAACAGAATGCACCTGCAAGAAGTTTCCAGCTAGTGTCAGACACAGTAAGGAAACCAGGCAGACCACCCCTAAAATTTCTGGAAGTTCCCTTCAGACACACTCATAATTTCTGCTTGTTTCCTCCTCTTTCAAGTTAACCCTGAAAAAAATTATTAAACGCCATGTGTTCTTTTTTATAATCTTAATATTATAGCAGCTTTTTGTGTGTTATTATTTATTTATTTATTTTTTTTTGTCTCTGCTGCTGTAGCTTAAAGAAGCTAATGGCCTTCCTTGGTTTCTCCCAGGCAGGGAGTGACGGTGGCTCTGAGGACAGACTAGTCTGGGGGAAGGCCGCTCCTTTAACCAGGAACAGTTATTGAACGTGCCCTGGCTAAGGCCCATCTTTGCACATAAAGTAGACAAGCAGGGGATGGGCCCACCTGAGAAGTTCTGGTGAAACCCCGCCAGGTATCTAGGGACCCAAACCTCTCAACGTGCGCATAAGCACATAAGCAAAACGCCCCTGGCCTGGCACAGAGCTTGTCTCCACGGAGAGGTTCTAGCCTGCTGTGACCTTCCTGTGCCCCTAGCCTTTCAACTGGGTTGGGACTGCGCAAACCCCAGTGCCTTTCCGCTCTCCCCTTTCCATCAAGCCAAGCCCACAAATAACGACCCGGACACTGCTTTCTCTACCAGCCTCTCGGATCTCCGTCTGCACTCCAGACTGGCTGCTGTGTTGCAGAGGAACAAGAACTAAACAGCGCGAGTGGCGGGCGCGAGCCAGGCGGGACGCCCCTCCCCGGCGGCCCTCCCCTGTCCCCCCTCCCGGGAGTTTGTATAGCAGACACCTGCAGCGCGGGCGGCCGCCCGGGCTTCGCGACACAAGGCGCTGGTACCTGAGCCCTTGACTGGTAATGCACCATAAACGACTCCTTTCAGGCCCTTTCAGAGCCGGAGCGCGGAGGTCACCGTGTCTACAAACCCCTCTGTGTCCGCCACGTCTCCCCGGCCCCGGGCGCCCGGGCCTCCAGCCGCAGAGCGCGCCGGCCCGTGGGAATCCCAACACTTGTGCTCCGCGCGGCCGGCGGGGCGGGGCAGCGGGACCACCCGGCCCTCCCAGCCCTCCAGGCCGGCCTCCTCCCTTCCGCCCCGCCGCGCGTTCCCAGAGCGCCGCGGTGGAACGAATGTGGTGCGCAGTCCTCCGACGCTCGCGGAAATCAAATGATAAGGCGGGACGGGACCCCCCACCCCCGCCCCGCCGCCCTTGCCCACTCCGCTGCCAACGTTCAGCGTGGCGTCTGGCCCCGCGGCGCTGAGCCTCGTTGGTTATCCCCGAGCGCGCCGCGCGGTCGCGTCGGGCGGTTGTGTCTGGCCCCCGCGCAGTAACAGCCCGGCCCCCTGGGGGCGATCCCAGCTCCGCCCGCACAGCCCGCCAGGGGCTCGTCGGGTTTGGGTGCGGTGGTACCTGCAGCGCAGGTGGCGCGGTGACTCGGTCCCGGGCCAGGGATGGCGGTACATGTGCGCGTTCTGGGCAGACGCTGCCGCCCAAGCCGCGGATACGAAGGGAACGTCAACCGGCGGCGGCCAGGCGGCCATTCGCCGTCTCCCAAGCCCAGCAGCGCGCACTGAGCTTAGAGCACCCGGCGCTGACAGAGGCTGCTGAAGGCAGTGTCTCCAGTGTTTCCACGAAATGGGGTGAGGGGAGGGAAGGACAAGTATCTGAGAGGACACCCAGGCGCAAGACAACCACGACCACCTGTCATCTTTGGCCCATCATGCTTTCCGGCTGGCCTGGTTCTGGGGACAGAAAGGCGGGAAGGGGGCGCAGCACCCGAGAGGCGGCTGCACCCAGAGACCGCGGGCGGGCGGCGCTGGCCGAGGCCACCCAAGCCCAGTGGCCCAGCCGGCGGCCTGCAGGGAACCTGGCCCAAGGACCAGGGGAGGGCGGCGCCCCGGGAGCGAGCAGGCCGCCCGAGACCCGTGCTCAGACACCGCGCGCCCCCTCCCGGGGCCGCAGGGAACCGGGGTTACCTGGGGAGCGGGGCATTGTCGGCCACGCTGGCTCTCCGAGGCCCCAGAACTAATTAAACGCCTCTTTTGGCTGGGAAGCCTCGCGTCGGACGGGGGTGGAGGCGTGCGGGGGCGGCATGTGGGCACGGGAATAATCAGCCCCATTCTTGCGCTTCTACAAAACCCGCCGCTCAGCGAGAAGTGAACAGCGGCCGCCTGAATGACTGTTTCAAAAGGCGACACCTGCAAGCGCGGCCGGTTGTGAATTGAATGGAATCAAATGGGGCGCCCGCTCGTACCTGAGCCGCGAGCTATTAGTGTCAGGCGCGCCCGGTCGCCCGGGTGGAGATGCGCGGCCCGGCCGCTGGCGCTGAATGCGACAAGCTGCGGTGCGGCCGCTCCATGGGAATGTCGCCACTTGTGCTGCTCGAGGTCGGGAGGGGGTGCGCTGCCCTTTCAGAGACAGACACAATTAGGCAAAATGCTCAATGAACATTATAAATGATGTGCGATCGCTCTGCAGATTGCCTGGCAAATCAAATTATATGGTCGCTCGCGGGCGATTTTCATGTGCTTTTAAAACTTAAAACAGGTATTCGCTGATTTTAAAAAAGGGAGAGCCTACTCAGGGATTCCGGAAAATACAACTAAGAGAGTCAGTGTTGAATATTCACGCGTCCCCTTTGTTAGCAGTTGACTTCACAATGGGCTTGGGGAGTGGGTGTATTTGGACGAGACACATTTTTTACTGTCTTACATACTGCAGAGGAAGGCACCAGAAGTTTGCATTTATTACAACTCACAATTACAGTGGGACTCTCTTTTTTTCTTCTAAGACTAAAATTCTTCTCATAATGAATGACTTGAAAGCTACTGTCATTCTAATCAGATGGAAGAAACATTCTAATCAGATGGAAGCGCGCCCGGGCGCACGTGGGGAGGAGGCGGGGAGAGCCCGGGACGTCTCCCTGGCACAGAGCTTTAACTCTGGGAGGCAGCAGGGGGAAGCCTGCGCTCTGCGCTCCGCCCAACCCTGCCTCTGGGCCTCCGGTGCGTCTCCGAGGTTCCCTGGTTGTCCAACTTCCCAGGGGTCCGCTGAGCCCAGCGAGGAGCAGCTCCACAGGGCAGCGAAGGGAACAAGCGCGAGACGCGGTCCTCCCAGGGCGGCTCCCGCAGCAACGTCGGCCCAAGCATGAGCACCACCCCGGCCACGCCAGCTCGGCCCCAGCCTGGCCCTACACTCTGAGGCTGGCGACTTTCGGAGAAGGGGCAGCTGGAGGCACCGGGATTGCGAGGACCCCCGCCGAGGCCAGGAGTCGCGCCTCAGGCGAGGGGCTGTCGCCTAGCAAGCGCAGAGTCGATTTTGGCTCCTAAAAAGGGAAGCAAAAAAGCGGCAGCAATCCGAGACCTCACGCCCCTGACGACCTCCATCCCATTTTCGATTTTCTACTCTTTTGGTTTCCAGATAATTGGGCCGGAGGGAGGGGTGAAAATCTGTGGCGCCCGGAGACAGTTGGCAAATACAGTATTTGTATCTTGCTGAGGAAAGATCAGCAGAAAAGCAGCCTGGAAATCTGGTTCGCCTTTGTCAGCGATTCACTGTGGTATCTGGGGCAAGTAGTTTAACCTCTGGGACTCAGTTTCCTCATCCATGGAATGGGGCTGTCCTCCCGGGGGGGGGGTTCATTATTACATTAGATGGGAATGGCAATCTTTTTAGTAGACTGTTCTTGTTTGTTGGCCTTAAAGTCAAGAGCTAAATATAAACGCCAGGGATCAAAAGCTCCTTGTTAGGACAAACCTCAGGAAACAAGGAGCCCTGAGCTCATGAGCTGCCCCCTTCCCCTTCGTGAAAAGCAGTGAGGAAGGCACATTTCCCTGAGAAAGAACATTTCTTTGCTGCGGTTCTGGGCGTGAGCGTTCTTGAAGGAGAAAGGTTCTAGGGGCTCATTGTAGCCAGGTGCGCTGGCCTTGGTGCTGAGCCTGTGAAGGCGACCTCCCTCTCTCCACTGATCATCTGCTAAAGAAGGCGGGCTCACACCCTCTGAACACCCTTTGTCCAGAGTGTGTGCTTGTTTTGTGTGTTTATGTGTGTAGGATGGGAATAATATCTGAAAACACTGTGCATGGAACATTAAGAGTGCCTAATAACTTTTAGTTAATTGAATGGACATGTAGGTTACTTTCTCTCAACCCTCTCATTAAGTCCAGTGTGGGAGGATGGGCGCAGCGGCTCCATCCTAGCACTCTGGCAGGCCCAGGAGCAGTTCAAGACCGGCTGAGCAAAATCGAGGCCCCATCTCTACTAGAAATAGAAAAATTAGCCAGGTGTTGTAGGGGGCACCCATAATCCCAACTACCCAGGAGGCTAAGAGGATTGCTTGAATCCAAGAGTTTGAGGTTGCCATGAGCTAGGATGCCATAGCACTCACTCAGGGCCACAGAGTGAAACTCTCAAACAAACAAAAAGTCTAAAAAAAAAATCAATGTGGGAAAATTTTTACTAGATAATAGTCATACAATATCTTTAGGATACCTGAATTCTGTCTGGCTTTCTTTTCATCATTTGATTTAAACATTATTGTAGAGAAGTTTGGGCAAAGAGCAAAATTTTTCAAAGCTAGGAGCTGTTCACTCAACACAACTCTCTGGTAATACGGAAGTTCTCCAGGCCCATAATGGGGTGAGTCCACTTCAGGAAGAGAGATTACTGGGACAGAGTGATTCTGCAAAGATACATGTTGTTACAACTAATGAATCTATTCTGAGGTCTGTAGGGAAACTCAGTACTGGGTTAAATCCCATGATTAAGGCTTTATGTACTATGTCATTTCGAGGGAGCTTTTCCCTTGGGCTAAAACATGATCAAAAGACCAAGAACCTGGTGGCACCTGTAGCTCAAAGGAATAGGGCACCAGTCCCATATGCCAGAGGTGGCAGGTTCAAACCCAGCCCTAGCCAAAAAAAAGCTGCAAAAAAAAAAAGACCAAGAACCTATATTTCTGTTCACTATTCTGTCACAATATAATATTTAATAATTAAAAATCTATTCATACTAGACCTGTGCATATGCAAATATGTTCTTTAATAACATAAGAAAATATATGAAAATATTTGGAATGAAAGTAGAAAAAATAGTGGCAACTGGGATTAAGTTTTATACACTTGCTGAAGATGTTCTAAAGTTTTGGCTCCAAACTTCCTAATCTTTCCCAAGGCTAAGAGGAAACACAATACATGTCATGATTCACAGTGTCGAAGATCAAGGTCAAGTCTGTTCTCATAGATGAACAAGGATTTGTGATACTGACATCTGATAAGAAGCTTTCCATGTGTCACCACAAAATGATGCCTTCAACAGTGGCCTCAATAACACCACCTTTAAAGCAGATAGACTTGAGTTGTATGTATGGTCACTCACTGAAGCCCTACAATGGTTCTCTTTGCCTGAGTAAGAGTAAAACTGATGAGAAAAAGATCTGCAAGCTTACTCACACCCTGATGGGTTGTTGGGATCTGAGTGTTGAGGGCAAACTGTCCTGAAAGTCCTTATGCTGAGGTTGTCACAGACTCTGAAAGACTTGCAAAAATACTCTGGGCAAGCAACCTGGTAGCTAAGGTAAAGTCAATGACAGTGACAGTGCTTGGAAAAGAGGAGGTGTTATTTCTTGGCGCCGGAACGACCAAAGCCATCTTGGAGTTGCTGCTCCAGTTTCAGTACCTACAAAAGTCATCTCTAAATAGTCCGTTTTTAGGCTCCAAGGATTATGATTTAGCAGGTCTAGGTAGCACTAGAAGAAGGAATTATATACACATATATAGTAGAACCTCTGTAAATTGGCTGGCCAAGGGACTGTAACAAACTGGCCAACATACAGAGGTGGTCAACAGAAGGAACTAGGCCTGCTGTGCCCATATGCACATGTGGTGCATGTCCAGTCTGTGAAAATCCGGTCAACTTAAGGAGGTGGTTATTGTAGAGGGGAGGTCAGCTATGGAGGTTCTCTTGTATTTGGGGAAAAATACAATTTTTGTAAGCACCATAGGTATGCATTGAGATCACTAAAATCATTCCCTTTCCCTCTTGGATAGAACTACATACAAAGTACAGTTAGGTGGAAACTATGGATTCCAGCCTCTCTTACAACTGTGTCAGACTGTGTAATTGAGTCCTGGCCAACAGAGTGTAGGCAAAAGTGATATACATCACTTCTACCTTTAGTCCCCCCAAACACCCTTAAAATCCTTTTACTCTTGTCATCTCCCAGTTTGATACAGAAGATAAGAAGAGAAAAATCACAAATCCCTGCACAAATCTCATAAGCACCCTGAGGGCCTAGTGAGAGCAGAGACATTAGATGAAGGGAAGCCGTGCCCCTCAAGGGCTACTTAGGGCAGACTATACTTTACATCTACAGTGCACGTTAAACTATGCATTGAGCAATAACTAAATCTTTATGCCACTCAGCCACTGAGATTTGGGGACTGTATGTTATAGCATCTAGTCTAATATACACCTAATATCTAACCTCATACTCCAGGTGATTCTAAAATGGTCATAACCACGTTTAGAAAAATACTACCCTAGACAAAAATGTCAAGAAGCAAATGCTTCAGCCTTATGGTGACAATTCTTTAGCTCTCAGAATGACTCACATGGTAAGAATTCCAGGTGTGCTGATAGTCAGATGATTGCTAGATGTGGAGTAAGTGCCCCCCTAATGACATTCCGTGTTTGTTTCCTAATAAAATACATTTGGAAGTTATGATTTCTGTGGTATTACTCCTGAACATTCCCCTCTTTCCTGACCCTTCCTGGATCCTGCCATGACTAGGGAAGATAGATGAGTCCTAAGAGAAAAGGAAGGAAGAGCCTTGTGTCTACAGAGAGTTCGTTATGTGGCTGGCACTGTATTGAACACTTTTCATGCATTACCTCATTTATACTTTCATGTATTGCTTCAAAATCTGCGAAACTGGTATTCCCATGTTATAATGAGGACTCTCAAACTTTCTTAGAGGTTCGCTGATGACCTGGAAGTCTGCTCCTTTAGGACAGTGTTTTTCAACCTTTTTTTTTTTTTTTTTATCTCATGGCACACTTGAACCTATAGTTAAACTTCCGTGGCACACTTAAGTCATGTTGATCCAAAAGAAAAAAAGAGTAAAAAAAGGAATACACTTACTGTGCTTTGAACTTCTTTTGGAAATAATTTAATTAATGATCTTCTAAAAACTTTTTTGTGGCACACCAGTTGAAAATCACTGCTTTAAAGAATCTCACTTAGGTGACCTAAGTACGACATCTTAGTGGCAAGACAGACAAAGCTTCATGGCATCACTGAGCTGCAGCAGCAGTTGGGGGAGAGCTGTAGTCTGATAAACAGACCACGAGGCACAGTTCTGTGAGGAGCTATTCTGTTTCTTTTTTTTCAAATTAATATGTAGATACAAATTTTTAGATTCCATTGTTCTCACTTCTAGGGTAAAGTTGGGTTGTAAAAGAGCCCCTCACTCAGAGGGCGTGTTATACACCCTTACAATGTGCACAGGAGGTGACGTGAGATCCTGCCTCACCCCCTCCCTCCCTCTGCCAATCATCCTCTTCCCTCTCCCACCTCACCCTCCTCCCCCACCCCTACTCTAGACTATATTTATGTTTTATTGTTCATATGAACATGTAATTGTTTACATTTTGATTTCAAATGAGTATTGAGTACATTGGATATTTATTTTTCCATCCTTGCGATACTTTACTAAGAAGAATGTGTTTCAACTCCATCCAGGAAAATGTAAAAGATGTAAAATCTCCATGTTTGTAATAGCTGAATAGTATTCCGTGGTATATACATACTACAGTTTGTTAATCCATTCATGAGTTGGTGGGCATTTGGGCTGCTTCCACGACTGGACAATTATGAATTGAGCCACAGTAAACATTCTGGTGCAGATGCCTTTGTGGTAAAATGATTTTTGTTTGTCTGAGCAGATACCTAGTAATGGAATTGCAGGATCAAATGGAAGGTCAACTTTTAGCTCTGTGAGGATTCTCCATACTTTTTTCCAAAAAGGCTGTATTAATTTGCAGAGGAGCTATTCTAAAAGGTCATAGGTTAAGCCTGTTTGAACTTATTAAGTTCTTTGAACTCTGACCCTGAAGAAAAGACATGCTTTGTAGGAAAAGCTTTAGAAAGTTACTGTTTTTGGCTGGTGAAACTTCATTTCTAGGAATCAGTCCTAAAGAAATAATTTGAGATATGGTAAAGACTATATATATATATATATATATACACACATACATACACACACACAAAGCTTGACACTGTAAATTATGAAAGCAAAAGAAGAAATAACCTAAAGGCTATTTAAGGTGTTCATCAAAACAGTTGTGTAGAGGGCTTGCAGTGATTCTGAAAATGCTTAAAAGATGTTAAGTGAAAAAATAATAAAACTTAGGTTTTAATAAATATAGGTATCAAGAATAAAAATAAAAACATCAGAAACTAGGCCTAGAAAAAAGATAGAAAAGAAATAAACTGAAATGTTCACAGCATTTGTCTTTGGAAGAAAGAATTAGAAATACTTTTGTCCTGCTTTTCTAATTTTTAAAAATGCTTTCTTACGCCCATAAATGTTTCATAGTAGAAAATCATAAAACAAAACATTTTAAAAATCATTTATTTATTTATTTTTTATTTTTATTTTTCAGTTTTCAAACCCAACCCTGGCATATGCGGCAGGCGTCCTACTCTGTTGAGCCACAGGTACCACCCAAAACATATGCAACTCAAGGACATTGCACCACCAAGTTCAAGAAATAGACTATTTCCTGTGCCCAGAAACCCCTCTCACTTCTTCCAATCACCATCCCCTTCACCGCCCCCATGAGCAATGACTATCACACATCTATGGGAACTATTCCCTTCCTTTTTTTTCAGAATATTGTCCCCTAGGTCTGAATTCTTAAGCATTAGAATGTCATCTACCTTTTGAACTTCATGTAAATGGATCACAGACCATTCCTTTGTATCTGCTTTATTCAACACTATGAGATATTTCCATGTGGTTGCTCTAATTCATTGCGATATAGGATTGCATTGTACAAATAGACACTATTTATTTAGCATTGTCTCATAGACGTTTCCAGTTTGGACTGTTATGAATAATGCTGCCCTGGTCATTCCCACACATGTCTCCTGGTTCACGCATGCGGACATTTCTTTGAGTATAAACCTAGGGTTGAAAGCTCTGGGTCATAGGATGTAGGTTATTTTTCTTTTCTTCTTTTCATAACATTCCTTCTTAGATCTGTCAAAACTCATACTGAACAATGAGCTCTGGATTGCAAAAAAAGTTTACTTTTTGTACCTAAGGATCTGCATATGTTTAATTTCGTATCTTTAATGCCAAACTGTATACCACAGTGGTGATAACAGTTTACACTATAATGAGCAGGAAGCATGTGTTGTATTATTTTTGGGGGGCCAGAGCATGTGGCCCATAAAAGGAGATTCCAGGAGATTATGTTTTTAGTGTTTGTCTTCCCAGGGACAGACTAGGGAAAGCTTCTGCATCAGATTATGGGCCCCCCGAGGCTCACAATGGATATAACCACTTGGCAAGTGGTAATGGTACTTGGCAAGTCAGAATCTAAGCTGACCTTAAAGAGAATCTCCCAATACAATGAAAAAAACCCACCCGCTATAAAACTGAAAGTTACTCAGAAATAACACTAATGCACAAAAATGATTCTTAGATACAGAGGAATAAAGAGTTCTCGATGTAAGCAGATCACACCAGTGAAATACCTTCAGCTGTTCTCTATCTGAAGCCCCAAGAAGCCACAGAGATGGTAAAGCCCTTGTTAGTCCTTTCAATATTATAAACCTAAAGAAATACAACTATTACTGAGATAGGCCTGGGCAGGATTTTAATTTTTTTATTTTATACTTTTATTTGCTTATTTTTGAGACAGAGTCTCAAAATCCTCGTTTCAAGTGATCATCTTGCCTTGGCCTCCCAAGTATCTGGTACTACAGGTGCTTGACACAACACTTCGCTAATTTTTCTACATTTTAGTAGAGATGGGGTTCTCATTCTTGCTCAGGCTTGTCTGAAACACCTGAGCTCAAGCTATCCACCCGCGTCACCTCCTAGAGTGCTCCTGGGCAGAATTTTTAAAGCTTCCTGGCTTTGTTTGTGCAGCTCTGACAACCTTATGATAATCACAAGCTTTGGTTGGGAGTCATATGTATCTCAGGAAAATTAGTTACAAGTCGACACAGGGTGCTAGGCATAGAGGCTTACACCTGTAATCTTAGTACTCTGGGAGGTCCCTGAGCTCAGGAGTTTGAGACCAGCGCGAGCAAGAGACCCTGTCTCTACTAAAAATAGAAAACATTTGCCTCATTGTGGCGGCTACTCAGGAGGCTCAGGCAGGAGGATCGCTTTAGCCCAAGAGTTTGAGGCTGCTGTGAGCTATGACACCAAGGCACTCTACCCAAGGCAACACAGTGAGACTTTTTCCCAAAAAACAAAGAAACACAAAGTTGACACATGCATAACCTCTTAAACTGGGGAACATGGGGTCTAGGGTAATGAAGATTCTGGGGAGCACTGCAGGTATATCAGGCAGACCTGAGGTGCCCTTGGCAGCCCATGGATCTGCCCACAGCCACCAGCTCAATCCCTCCTTGCTAGCCATTCTGTACCCCCTGTCACAGTTCTCACTGATGACTCCCATGGGGGATGGCAAATTTTACCCCCAATGGTGGGCATAGGGGCTTAGCAGCATTTAGCAAGCCTGTCACACCAGGGTAAAACAAAAACCATGGAGATGGCATGTGCCAACTCCATAAGAGAAGCATCTTGGGGAGGCAGAAAGGATGTCACCAAATGATAAGAAGGACCCCAGATTAGTTTCCTGCAGCTGCCGTAGCAAATTAACAAACTTTACAACACAAATTGTTGTCTTATAGTTTTGTGGGTTGGAAGTCTGACAAGAGTCTCAGGGGACTAAAACCGTGGTGTCTGCAGGGCTGTGCTCCTCTTTGGAGGTTCTGGGGGAGAAGCTGTTTCCTTGCCCTTCCCAGCTTCCCAGGCTGCCCACATTCCACAGCTTGTGGCTTCTGTCCTCTGTCTTCAAAGGTGGTACCATTGCATCTCTTCCCCACGTCCATCTCCTTGTCCCTCTCCCATTTTAAAAACCCTGTGATAACTTGGCACCATCCAGGGTAATCTCCCATTTTAAGGTCAGCTGATTAACAACTTCCCACCTGCATCCTGACTTCCCCTTTGCTGTGTAATCTAGCAAATCCCCATGGTCCAAGGACTAGGGTGTGGGCACACTTGGGAGCCATCCATTCCTTAGGAATAGATGGGTGACTGAGGTGCCAGGGGCTAAGGAGGGGAGAAGCTGCCTTTGGTGGAAGTGGAGAAAGATAGGCTGAGCCTCTCGGGTGTGAAAGCAGCCGCCCCTCCCGGCTCCCTGACAGACTGGGCATCTTAATCTTTGCAAGAGGGATTACTCTGCTATGGTGCAGTTTAGAGGTGATGGAAAGAAAGGCCCCTGGGCCATCACAACCTCTCAATCAAGGCCAAACTCAGAGGGCAACTAGGAGGAGCTAGGCACATCGGGTTCTCCCTCAGCCTGGCATTCTGCAGGGGCTGCTTCGGGGCCGCACCTCCTCCCCTTTTGCTGACCCACGCTGAGCACATGTGGCTGTCTGTACATTCTCCCCGCCAGCCTGGGAAATGACAGCAAGAAGCTGTTAACATTCCTAATCGAGCAGATTAAAAAGGCCAGTTCCCAGGAGCCGAAGGCAGAATCGGCCCTTTGGAGGCCATGGCAGTACTGGGGGTGGGGGGAGTCTGGGTGGCAGGGGATTTAGCTCTCCTTTGTCCCCCAACTCTCTCGTTTGGGTGGAGCTGCATCTGTTGTGGGGGTTGGGTGCCCCGTAATGAGGCCTGTGGCTTGGTTGTCCCTGCTCGCTGGCCTGGTTGGCACCGGGCCAGCCCTTCTTGGAGGGGCGTGAGTCTCATGCCCTCTTTATGGAGGAGGCTGGTCAGAATCCCTGCGACAGGAGCCATAGACTGCCTTCCAGACTCTGGATAGGACTGTGGGTCTCACTGACACTCCTGGAACTCCTATGCCACTGAGGTAAGGTGCGTGACGCTCCCCATGGGAGGATCCTGTTTCAACTCCTTTCCTGTGTCTTACTCCCCCCATCCCAGCTAGGTTTCTCAAAGGCAAATAACCCTTCTCATTCTCTGGCACCCCTTTCTTCAATCACTTCAGCACTGAGCCCTACCAAGTACATAAATAATTGCTGGGGTGGGGGGGGGTTTGGCTGAATTATAGCAGAAATTAAGTTGTTTAAACTGATTTCTAATATACACGGACCTGTGATAGAAATAATTGAAAGATCAGAAGGAACACAGCAATATGAAATAAAATGTTTTATTTTCATTCAATAAAAGTGGTTTTTCATTCCTAGATTTCTATCTTCTACAACAAAAATTTATGTCAGAAATGTTTGCAGCTGTTCTTGTAGTAGATCTCTCTGTCTTGAAAATTTGGTATCTTTTTTCTTTTTTTTGAAAATGAGAACTACTGAAATAATTCTGTTTTTCTTTCTGCCTGAGAGCTCAAGGACAACATCAAAGCCTGGTTGGATCAATAACAGTAGGTCAGATCTTCCGTTGTCCCCACCTCGAAGTTGATCAGGGATGATATGCAGGGGAGGGACAGTGATGCTGACATCTTAGGAAATGTAGGGGCCAGAGACGGGCTGACTGATAAACAGGCATAACTGGAAGGTATTTAGGAATATCCCGCACCCGCTACGACTTTTTTTTGTTTGTTTTTGAGACAGAGTCTCACTATGTCGCCCTCTGTAGCGTACTGTGGCGTCACAGATCACAACAACCTCAAACTCTTGGGCTTAAGTGATTCTCTTGCCTCAGCCTCCCAAGTAGTTGGCACTACAGGTGCTACCACAATGCCTGGCTATTTTTTGCAGTTGTCATTGTTGTTTAGCTGGCCCAAGCTGGGTTCCGACCCGCCAGCCTCAGTGCATGTGGCCGGCACCGTAATCACGGTGCTACGGGGGCTGAACCTCACACCTGTACAATTTTGACTTCCTTCTTTTCAGACTCATGTGATTCTTGGACCCCCTCAGCCCCACCTCTGTTTTCACTTTGTTTTTCCACAGAAAACCTGATAATGTGACTGCCAGGGCAGACCCCTGCTGTCCACCCCAAGCCAACAGCTCCAGACTAAAGCAATTTCCCTCCCAGGTCTCTACATTCCCTACGGGGGACATTCCAGGGGTGGAGTCACAACCAGACCTCAAGTCAGAGGCCCAGCCAGACTCTTCTGACAGTGAAGCCCTGGTCATCACTGCAGTTAAGACGTCAATTTTTCATGTTTACTCTTCCTAATATTGAGTTTGGAAGCCTTGTTAACTCTATTTTCCAGAGTTCTGTACGCCTTAAAACTCCTAACAGACACCGAATGGCCTTCAGTTCAGCATCTTTAACTCTTTTGGCAGCTTACCCTGAGCTTAGGGTGTGCTGAAACCCTCCTGGGTCCCCTGATTCTGTGAAGCCCTCTCTCCCATGCTGCTCTCAGGCCTTGGATTTCAGCGTCTTATGTGGAACTGTGATAAATTTCATCTGGTTAGTCTAAGATCATTGGTCTAGCTGATTATGATTTCTTAAACAGCTACATTAAAGTGTAATTAACACACCACACAATTCACCCATTCCTACACTTTAACGACTTTTAGTGTATTTAATATATTCACTATATATTATATCCATCACATTTTTATAAAGGAACCCCACACCTCCTCGCCCTCCTCCCCCAGCTCCTGGCAATCACTAATTTACTTTTTATTGCTATAGATTTGCCATTCTGGGCATTCCATATAACTGCCGTTATACAACATGTGGTCTTATATGACTTCTTTCAATTAGCTGTTTTCCAGGTTCATCCCTATTGTATACATGTTAGTACTTGATTCCCCTCTTTTTTGGTAAAATAATATTTCATTATGCAGATACCACATCAGTTGATGGACCTTTGGGTTGTTTCTACATGTTGGCAATTAAAAGTAATACTGATATGAATATAGGTATACAGGTTTTTGTATGGACATATGATTTTATTTTTCTTGGGAATATAGTAACAGTGTGTTTAAACGTTCGGGAAACTGCTGACTGTTGTCCAAAGTGGCTGCACTATTTTACATTCCCAATAACAGTGTATGAGGGTTCCGGCTTCTCTGCATCCTTGCCAGCCAGTGCTTAGTATCTGTCTTTTTGACTATTGCTGTCTTGGTGCGTGTGGAGTGGGACTGGTGCGTGGTTTTGATTTGCATTTCCCTGATGGCTGACAAGGTCCAGCATGTCTTCTTTTTTTTTTGCAGCTTTTGGCTGGGGGCGGGTTTGAACCTGCCACCTCTGGCATATAGGGCCAGCGCCCCACTCCTTTAAGCCACAGGCACTGCCAAGTCCAGCACTTCTCATTTGCTTCTTGGTCACTTGCAAATTCTCTTTAGAAAGAAGAAACTTCTCAAAAGAAAAGATTAATCTGTTCAGGCAGTTCATTTTTAAAAAATGAGTTATTTGCCTTTTTATAATCAAGGTACACTGGTTCTTTATGTGCTTTAGCTTCGAGTCCCTTATCAGATATATAATTTGCATGGAATTTCCTCCCATTTCATGGATGGTCTATCTTTTCACTTTTTCAGTGATGCTGTTTGAAATGCAAAACCTCTTCATTTTGATAAGATCCAGTTTATCTAACTTTTCTTTGGTTGTGTGGGTTTCAGTGTCATGTCTAGGAAATTACTGCCTAGGTTATGACTGTCAGGCCTGGATGCTAGGTCACCGGCCCCAGCCCAGGAAACTGCCAGGACTCGGACCGCTGTGCCTTTCACTCGGGGTATGACTCCCCATAAGCACCAGGGAGCCCGACTTCTCAGTTAGGTAAGGCTCCCCTTCAGGAGGAGCCACTGTCAGTCAGGTCAGAGGTCAGAGGTCAGAGGTGCAGCAGTCAGTCTTAGTAGGAGGAGACTAGCAGGAGCCTGGTAGGAGCCTCGACTAACTTCCCCCATGGCTACTGACACCGCAGGCGTGGAGACTGTCAAGCAATGCTGTGTGTCCCCTCGTGCTCTTATGTGCCAACTGTGCTCTCGGGCTCCTTAACGAGAGACCAACCCCTTCCCCATTCCCTTATTACCAAGGTGTTTCTTTTCAGGTGTCTCCTATATATGAGTATTTTTTTTTATTATTTTTGAATCATCGCTGTGTACAATAGTGCAATCAAGGGGTACAACGTGCTGGTTTCATATACAATCTAAACTATTCATCAAACTGATTAACATAGCCTTCATGGCATTTTCTTAGTTATTGTATGAAGATATTTGTATTCTGCATTTAGTAAGGTTGGCCAGTACCCTTCTGTAGCTCAATGGAGTAGGGCACGGGCCCATATGCCAGAGGTGACGGGTGCAAACCCAGTCCCGGCCAAAAAAAAATGTATGACTATTTTTAAATCCTCATCTAACAGCCAATGTATTTTCTCTTTCCTTTTCTATGTTGGTAGAAGAGGAAACTAACTTAATGAGCAGATACTTTGTTCTGTCCTTCTGAAAGTGCTGAATAAAATGTTGACTAGCACAGGCTTGGGGACTGCGTGTGATGGAGACAGCTAGCTTCCCATCAAAATCCCCCCAACGTTTTATTTCCCCATTAAACTGACTTGTAGCTGTGTGCATGGCTGCCTGGTGAAACCTCACTTCCCAGAAGATAAATGAGGCTACCTGGCCCAGTTCTCCCAGCAAAGAGGGGGCAGTTAAGATAGTCTGGACCCAGTGGTCCTGCCCCAGCCACATGGAAGACAAGGAGGTCTATGGGCATGGCAGGCCTCTGGAGGGAAGAGCCTGGGCCCCAAACCAGCATATGGAGCAGAGCCACCCCTGACCCAGAACATTCTCCCAGACCAGTGTTTTTCAGCTTTTTTGTTTTTGTTTTTTTTTGCAGTTTTTGGCTGGGGCCGGGTTTGAACCTGCCACCTCTGGCATAATGGGGCTGGCACCCTACTCCTTTGAGCCACAGGCGCGGCCCTTTTCAGCCTTTTTAAAATCTCACAACACACTGGAACCTATAGTAAGTTTTCACAGCAGTCTTAGATTATGTTGATCCAAAAATAAAAAGAGTAAGGGCCAGGTGCAGTGGCTCACACCTGTAATCCTAGCACTCTGGGAGGTCAAGGCAGGTGGATGGCTTGAGCTCATGGGTTCGAGACCAGCCTAAGCAAGAGCAAGACCCTGTCTACTAAAAATACAAAAACTGAGGCAAGAGGATCGCTTGAGCCCAAGAGTTGGAGCCTGCTGTGAAGTATGATGACGCCATGGCACTCTATCCAGGGCAACAGATTGAGACTCTGTCTCCCCTCCCCGCACAAAAAAAGAATATATTCACTGTGGTTTGAACTTCTTTTGAAAATAATTAACTAATGATCTTAAAAATTGTCACAGAAGACTGGTGTGCCATGAACATCACTGCCCTAGACTATTACGCAAGTAAGAACTAAATGTTTTTTGTATTTAAGCCACAACTTTTGGGCGAGGGGAGTGCTCTTGTTCCAGGAGCTTAGCTTTTCATCCTAAGACACTGAGGTTAGTAACATGTTACTCTACCATGGTCTCATCGGTTATCAATTAACCCGCATCCTTGGAGTGCAGTCCCCTGGCAGGTGTGATCAGCATGGCCTCCCTGTCTCAGTTTCTCTGCGGTGGGTCTTTCTGGGATCGTGGTTGTGTGTGCCAGTCTCCTGGGGTTCAACCCCCAGGCTCAGCTTACACTCCTTCTGATCGTGGGCAAGTTACTTAATCTTCCTCCTCAATCATATCAATTTTCTCAACTGAAATGTAGATAATGTTAGTACCTCCCTCTTACCTCTTTCCTAGGACATTTCTGAGGATTAAATGAACACACATCGAGTGCTTAGACCAAAGCTAGCACACGGTAAATACTTGCCAGCTCTTAGTTCTTGTTTTCTAGCTTGTTTATCAGATGTGATTTATTCCACAAACGTTAATTGACTCCTAGTATGTGCCTTGCATCCCATTGGCTTCTGGGGATGTGGAGAATATTAAGACAAAATTATTTCTGCAAGGAGCTGACAGTTTAATCAGAAAGTCAGATTTAAAATAACTGTATGATGGAATTGGAGCTATAATATGTTACAAAGTGTATGGGATCTCAGAAGAAGGGTCTGCTGGCCCCAGAGAGTTAAGAAGGAGGAAGGATACTTTGAGAACATGGCTGAAATTCAGAAAGAGCCTACAGAAGGCTGGTCACAGCAAATGCCCTGGCCAGATGCTCGTGGTCTGGACACTCAGTCCCATGTCTGAAGTAGCACAGGGCCAGGACAGATGTGCTTGTCTAGACACTTCCTAATGCAGCGCTAAGTCTTATTCCAGTGTGGAAAACAATTGCTGTCAAGCCCTTCTCTAAAACAGATGCTTAAAATATTATTAGCTGAAAAATAGATGAAAAAGTGATGGACTCAACTGGGTGAGCCGATTGGAATCATAAATGATTCTTTGTTCTTCCTCTGTCTCTGGTGAGTCAAAATACTTGACTGGGTTTATTTCTCAATGTGTACTCATCATTTCGCTTTTTCCCTAAGGTGAGTTCTCTTAAATAAATTATTCTCTTCCCTAATAAGTGGGTACACAATCTTCACACTGTTAAATACTTCACTATAGCAGTATTACTTGTTTAAAGGCCGTGGGCCGTTAAGTAAAGAGATAATAGAATCTGCATTGCTAGTTCTAGGATCACTTCTGATTTGTTAAGTCTTGGGTGAGGGGAGGAGGGAAAAGGGGAGGAATGAGGACGGCTCCAAGGATTTTTTTCCAAGCAGCTTTGCAAAGAGGAAACCCAGACGGGAACTGGTTCTAAAGCAGTCCTTTGGCTCCCTCTGGTGGGCTCTTGGAGAATTGCTCATCCCGCCACATATTAACCTGTCACACATAAACGCACGTGTTTGGAAAACCTAAAGATGCAAATGGTCTGTCAACCCAAACCCGGGGCTCAAGGTCAGGGGCAGAAGAATTGGCTGAGCACTTTAGGACAATCTTGGCAGAGCTAGTGCATCATTTAAGAAGTAAAACGGATTCAATTCAACGCAGAGGATATGGTATATTAGCAATTACTCTAGCGTTAATTTGGGTAGCTACGTTTTTTTCCTCGTAGGACCTTAATCTATAACGGAAAGCCCATTCAGCACTGCTTAGGTCTTGCCCTCCCCTCTCCCCCTCCGGGAAAAAAAATAAATAGTTTCAGAGACTTTTAAAGGTGAAGGACGCCCTCTATTGGTATGGATAAATCCCACATGTGAAATTTTTCTTCCCTATGTTTAAAAGACCCAAGCAGAATCGGTGCTCACACTAGATCTGATTTTCTGTTCCAGGACCCTTCCCCTGCTACATATTAGTTGCATATTTCTAATTAGTTGACAAAAGGTCACACTTGAAAACAGGTATACAATTACACACCCATGTTATTATCAGATGTTCACATTTATTCATTCTGCAGGTGAATAGCACTGCTGTTTGTTAGACTATCCCTCCCTCCTTTCCTTCCTTCCTTCCTCTCTGTCTCATCTCTGTTTTAGAGATAGGGTCTTGCTTTGTCACCCACCCTAGAGTGCATTGGCATAGTAATAGCACATTACACCCTCAAACTCCTGAGCTGAAGCGATCCTCCTGCCTCAGGCTAATTAAAAACAAATTTTTTGTTAAAAAAAAAAAAAAAGTTTGTAAAGATGGGATCTCACTATGTTGTCTGGCCTGGTCTAAAACTCCTGACCTCACGCCATCCTCCCACCTCAGCCTCCCAAAGTGCTGGGATTCCAGGTGTGAGCCACTTGCTTGGCTGCTACTTTCTTCACTGAAAATTTTTCAACTCCCCTAAGGAAGTCCATGAGCTGCTTCATTTCATTAGGCGATTCTCTTGCCTCAGCCTCCCGAGTAGCTGGGACTACAGGCACTCACCACAACACCCGGCTATTTTTCTGTTTTGCAGTTTGGCTGAGGCCGGGTTTGAACCCACCACCTTCAGTATATGGGGCTGGTGCCCTAGGTGATAAGCCACAGGCGCCACCAGGATTTCATTTTTATAAGATTAAAAGTATATATTTCTATGGGAGAAAATAGTCTCCAAATATTCTCAGTGGCTCTTTCTAGGAGTTGGGATTATGGGGATTTAGATTTTCTTCTCTTTAAATATTTGTATTTTCTAATTTTTTTACAGCTAACATTTATAACTTTTGTAATAAAAAAATGATTAACATGCAAATTTTTGTTGAATCTAAGATCATTGTGAGAAAGGAGTTTCAAGTAGAAATAGAATTACCATGGACTCTTCTCATCTTTTGCAAAAAAGAAAAGTTGGAGGTCAGTACTGACCTTTGTAAAATGCATAGGGAGACAGCAGGGTGGTGGCAAACCCCTTTCTGCATACAGAAGACTTCTGTTTTTCTTTGTAGCTCAGAGCACAGGTCTAAAATACCTGCTGGCTGGATTGTTATACATGTTAGTTAAAAAATATGAATATGAAATGATTTTGATTTCATTAAGATGTTTTTATTTAATAGGAAAAAGGATTTAGGCTGGCAGGTAATTCCTCTAGAGCATCCAAATAAATTGTCATCTAGGACATTCTTAAGGACAGTTGACATGGGTGAGGACTACTCCAGGCACAGGAAGGACATACGTTCGTCCTGACTATATTGTCGGAAGAACTTTGGGCACTACACAACCCAGGCTGCCATGCACCCAGCATTCATTCAATCATCTAATAAGTATGTAGTGAGCACCTACTGTGAACCAGGTGCTGTGCAAGTCAGGAAATGGCAGTGACCAAGACAGACTTGAGTGGTCCCATTGAGCCCCTGCCTTGTGAGACTCCAGAGCCCAACTTCTCAGAGGCAGAGCCAGGTCAAACCCACAATGGGAACAGGCTATTGAAACCTATATTTGGCCGCTCTGTAGGTGGTAGCTGGGTCTGTAGTGAAGAGGGGTAGGACTTCAATTTAGCAGAAGCTTGGAAACTATATCTGGATGCTTGCAGCCCATCGGGGAGAGGGGAAGGATGCTGTTAAATTGTTAAGTATATAATTACATAATCTGCGAACTGCAAGTGTACTAAGAGAGTTGAGAGTACAGGGTGTATAACACGCAGACCTGACCTGGTTTAGGAGCTAAATGGTCAAACCTCGTTACACCAAGACCTGATGGCTGTTCAGGTCAGCCTGCTAGGAGCGGGAGGACTCATGTTCAAGAGCAAGAAGGCGCACAGAGCATCCACAGACCCCAAAGAGGTCAATGAGGCTGGAGAATAAAGAGAAGGCCATGAGCTGCTTCATTTCTCTAGTCCACTCCCCTCAAAAGCATATCCTGTTCTTGAAAACCACACTTCAATTGGCACATTTTATGCAGCATGAAAAATCTTTCTGGAGGATTCCAGGGACACACACAGTCAGTGTGGCACAGCTGAGCAGGGAGCAGGGGTAACAGAAGGCCTTCCTAGTGCTGGGAACAGAGGAGAGAACCACCTCTTGCTCCAGCCGGGTGACATTCGGCAGCCTGAAAACCATGTGGCCGCCGGGGTCCACATCAGCCCCCAGACGGCAGCTGACTGCCATCGCCATGTTTACAAGCTTGCTGCTTTTGACGCCCTGAACTCCCTCTTCCTGCTTCCTAGTTAGACTTTTATCTCTCAAGTGGTCTAGAAATCCTGTGTCCACAGGCCAGCACGGGGACAAGCCCAGCCCAGTGGCTGATCTGGGATGGATCTACACAGCTGACTCTGCCCTCATCTTGGGGTAGCAGTTTCACTCCAGGGCCAGACCCTGCACACGCTACAGTCACAGGACGGGATGTTTGAGCCATGCTGTGTACCTGGGGGGGCATCCCTCAGGATGATGAGTGGGGTTCCCTGCACCAAGACCCACGCTAGGGGGTGGCACAGAATGACTCTCCACCCAGCAAGGACTGGACACAGGGTGGGCGTGGCAGCCCAATATCATCAGGCTCTTTCTCTGATGGTTTCTCCATGGTTTGCATGAGCTTATGATAGTTACATAAAATAGTGCTACCCTCCCCCCCACACACACACACTTCAGAATCAGAAAAATACGAGTTTGAATCTCAACTTTCTACAGTCACTGGGTGACACTGGGCAAGGCATTTAACTCTCACACTGTAAAATGAAAATGTCAATCCCCATGTCTTAGGGTTGTTATAGGAATTACCTGAGGTATGTACCAGGTGGGACAATTAAGTTCGCAAACTCGCCATAGAAAAAGTGCTCCCTACCTCCTTGCTGAATATCACCCTGGTTGCCTTTGAGGAACTCTCCTTGGGAAGGTGTGCACTGATGCCACTGCCTAGTCCACCCCTCAAAGGAATTTTGGAACTCTTTTTGTGGAATGGCCATCAGAGCTGACAATGATGTGAACTCATCCTAGGAATGAGTGCTAGACGTGCTAGACTTCTTGTTGCTGAATATCACTGTGGTCACCAGATGGCCAAGGGGAGGACCTTGAAGGTGACCATGGGGACATTCATTCAGCAACAAGGTATGTAGCACTTTTTCTAGGATGAGTTCGCAAACTTAATCGTCCAAGCTCATACATCAGCTATTTAGCATGGTGCCTGACAGATGGCATGTTCTCGGTAACCTTCTGCACTAGGAAGAATATTATATTTTTCTCCTTTTCACTCTTATCATCCTCAGCAGAGTTGCCCTGGTGCTCACCTGCTGGTGGGGCTGGAAGAAGAGCAGTCTCTCCCTGTTACTCCCATAGGCTTTAAAACTTGAATTTAGGGAACTTTAGGGAGTTGGTACTTCTCAAACCTCAAAGCAGTGGCCTCCTGTAACTTAAAACCACTTCTACCTGTCTGGCTTGATAAAGTCTTCCAAAAGACAAAAACTAACAACACGAACCTTCCTGATCTCAGCCAGGTTATTGAGGTGAGATGCGGAGCGAAAATTAAAAGCATTGGTCACGTGGGTTTTATAGAGCATATTGTAAATTTTTCATTGCTTCACAAATATTTGCTAAAATGCTCCACCTAAATTTGGTCCTTGTGATGTATCCACATGGAAGTGTCTGCCTCTGGTCACCTGGTCTAAGTGTGTAGGCTGAGACTAGTGGCCTGGGTGCAACTCTGTTGAGTGAGATTATGGTAGGTGGACTCTGATTGCCATCTGCAAACTGAACAAACCATCTGATCTCCTTGGCTTTCTGCCCAGGTCTCAGAAATTTGTCTCACAGTATATAACTGGTTTTAAAAGTTCTAAATGTACCCAGAGGTGATGCTTATTTGGAATCAGAACCTTAAAACTAAACCAGATCAATGAGAAAATCTTTTATGATCTTTTAGCAGAGAATGGGGTCTTGCTACATTGCCCAGACTGGTCTCAAACTGGGCTTGAGTGATCCTTCTGCCACAGCCTCCCAAGTAGTTGGGAGTATAACCAGATGCCATCAGAACTTAAAGGCAGAAAGCATGATTTTCCTGGCATGAACAAAGAGTTATCTCAAAAGATAACTCGTCCTGGAATTCAAGGACTGCCAACAAAAAGGGCTATGGAGTCACTGCCCTCAAATGCAAGTCACAATTTTTGGAATTTAACTGGCTTTACTTAGCTCATTAATCTATGTGGTCAGTAACTTAATTACCTAAGTACATATTAAAAATTATTACAAAATTAGGTATGTATTTTTATTTCTAAATATTAATCATGGAGGGTACAAGTATTTTTGTTACACGGATAACTTGTGTAATACTTAACTCAGGGCTTCTGGTGTGCCCATCACTGGGGCAGTGCTCACTGTACCCGGTAAATAAGTATTTATCCCACACTCACCCTCCCCATCCTCTCCTTGGTTCCTCATGACCTCTCTATCACTTTGTGCCAGTGTGTACCCATTGCCCACCTCTCACTTATTAGTGAGAACATATGCTGTTTGGTTTTCCATTTCTGGGATACTTGTGATAAGGGTCTCCAGTCCCACCCATGTGGCTGCAAATGACATTACGTCCTGCCTGTCGCTTCTTACCCTGTGTTTCTCACTCAGGTCTAACAGGACTCCCTTATTTCATTAAACCTGAAATGTCATCAGCTGTAGGAGCACCATTATTTGATGTGACTGTTGCTGTCCACTAGCCTACTTGGTCGGTGATGCAGAGGAAGCACTGCAGACGAAATGAATGATCTAAAAGGGAAGACTGAGGCTTGATCAGGTCCTCAGCAACAACCCATCTTTACTAAGATTCTTATATACCCCAAATATCCAAGAATAAAGAACACAAAGGGTAACAAAAACTGCCATAAAAATTCCTTGTCAGCATTAATGCAGCAAAGCACATACGCACCTTTTTAAATTACGAATGTCCTGCTTGGAGATAAACAACAATGGAGATAAACCACAAAGGCTCTGGGTTGTCTGCTCTGTTTGCCCACTTCCCCATATGATTAACTGAAAGTTATTGTGTAAATTGAGGTAGGGAACAAAGTGCAATGGCCCACTGCCCCAGGCAGGTGATCAGTCCCCAGCTGTGACTTGGCAGGGCCCTCTGGCACATTCTTTCCTTTAGGGCATAACTGCCTGCATTTTTCAGCAAGGCCACTTCTGTGAGCTGAGGGAGAATATCCCCCAAAACTCACATCTAGCCCAAGTACTGGAAATGTTCCTTCTCAGGAGGCAAGGCCTGTCTGCTATCTTACCTGAATCCAGAAGTGTTACAAGAGGGAATGACATAGCTCTTCTGCCAGGCCTGGATGTTCAAAATCCCGGACACCATGCAGTCTGCCACATTCCAGCCGATCCACATCTTGAATTCTGATCTCCGCCTCCTCTGCTCAGTAAGACCACTGTTCTTTGCTGGGACACTGGTGCTCTGTGCCCCAGCTGGAAAATTATCCCCCAGGCAGAGGCTAGGAGACCACTGGGCTGATCTGTGAAATTCCCATCTTTGACTACTGAGAGAATGAACTCTTCCCAGCCATCCCCCAGCTTCAAAGTGAACCACGTCTGGCTGGTCTTCTCTCATCTAGATCACTACCTCTTCCATCGCTGTGTAGACCACTCAAAGCCAGTCCTTACCCATCCATATTTTCAGCATGCAGAACTAAATAGTAAGAATTTTTAAGCAAAATCCCATAAAGCCACTACTCTACATAAATTAACGAAGAATAATTCCTTCACATCATTATATATAGGGTTCAAATTTCTCCTGTACTTTCATAAGTATTTTATAGTTTCTTCAAATTCTGATCTAAAGAAAGATTCATATGCTGCAACTGGTGCCATATTTCCTGAGCCTTTTCTAACCTATGCACTCTCTGTCTCCTTCTTACACATCATTTATGGAGGAAATCAGGTTGTTTGGCTTGTGTAGTTTTCTGGATCTGCATTTTTCTTTCTTTCTTTCTTTTTTTTTTTTTTTTGCAGTTTTTGGCCGGGGCTGGGTTTGAACCCGCCACCTCCGGCATATGGGGCTGGTGCCCTACTCACTGAGCCACAGGTGCCGCCCCAGGGTCTGGATTTTTCTAACTGTGTCCTGTCATATCAGTTAACACGTCCCTGGGTTGGTCAGATTCATGTTGGTATTTTTAGGTAAGACCACTTCAAATGTCTGCTTTTCTCTTTTTGTAATGATCATCACGTAAACCATTTATCTCATTACAGCTTGCAAAATGGTGACATGGAATAATATGTCATTCTACTTATTACGTAGATTACTTCCAAATTCAATGATTTGATGACCCCACAGTACGTTCCCTATAGGAAAGGAAGGATTAGGGGTTATGTTTTATGCTTTCATCACTAACTTGCAAAAAAATTATTTACCTAAAAGTCTCAAAAGTGGACCAATGAAGGTTGTATTTCTACCGTTGGGAATTCATTGATTTGAATATATTTGAAGTGTTTCACTCTATTGTAGATACTATGTTTTTGACTCCAAATTGTCCCATCTTGAGTCACAGTGAACCCTGGCAAGTTGGATCCTGAGTTTTTTTGACATGATCCTAGTAAAGTGTTTGATAACTGCCTTGATTTCTGGTAATGAAAAGATATTCCATCCTCAGCTTGTACTTTTCCTGGCCCAGATCCGAGTGGCTCTTTTCTTCAAGGAGCCCGCATTCCTTTCAGTGGGAGACAACTTAGAGACCACAAACTGCTCATTGCTGTGGGACTGCTCCTTGGTTTTGGCATCTTCATGGACAAAGTTAGAAAATAATTTTTTTATGATAAAATATGTAATGAATTTTTTAATGATTAAGGTACTGGTCTTTTCTTTTTCTTTTCTTTCTTTCTTTTTTTTTTTTTTTTTTTGAGACAGTATCATCCTGTTGCCCTGGCCTGGAGAGAATGCTATGGCATCATAGCCCACAGCAACCTCAAGTTCTTGGGTTTAAGTGATCCTCATGCTGCGTTCTCCAGGGTACCTGGAACTTCAGGTGCCCACCACAACACCTGGCTAGTTTTTCTTTTTTGTTGTTTTTGTTTTCGTTTGAGACAAGAGTCTCATTTTCTCATCTTAGGTAGAGTGCTGTGGCATCATAGTTCACAGCAACCTCATACTCTTGGGTTCAAGCGATTCTCTTGCCTCAGCTTCCTGAGTAGCTGGGACTATAGGCCCACGCCACAACACCCAGCTATTATTTAGAGATGGAGTCTTACTCTTGCTCAAGCTGGTCTGGAACTCCTGACCTCAGGCAATAGACCCACCTCGGCCTCCCAAAATACTGGGATTACAGGTGTGAGCCACTGCACCTGACTGTACTAGCATTTCTAACTCAAATTAAGAACTGTACGGTTCTTACTTAACTTTATCTTCCATCAGTTTCTTCTTTCTCCCAAACTGAAAATCTATTCCCAATGGCACTATCATAATTACTCATGTGCCAAAAATATGATGCAGAAAATAATTTAATATTTTTTCTTTTGTGGTTTTCTGTCCTAGGTAATAGGCCATTATGGATATACAAGTGATCATGTTTTAACATTACTTGCAATCAGATTATGTTTTTTCTGTAATGGTGTACTTTTATTAAAATCAAAGGCTTATTATAAAAAAAATAAAAAATAAAAGATTTGCAATGATTCCTCCCTGGATGGTCATGCCACTAACATGATACGTAGCTTGGCTGACTGTTCCACTTTGCTCTTGATTGTTTGGGTTGCTTTTTAAAATCTAAGTTTTGTTTTACAATTACGTAAAATATTTCTGTGATTTCAAAGACAAGCTTACAAAAAGTTTGTTTCAAGAAGCCTACCTCTTTCTTAGATGGAGAGTGCATTGAGAGATTCCTATTTACTTTGACAGCGGTGGGTACTCCATGGTGTTTAACTGTGCACTGCGATTTATTCAAGCAGTATTCAGTTGATGAACATTCAGATGATTTCAGATGATTCTCTTGCTTTTACAAAACAGTGGCACAGTGAATATTCCCATGCATGCTCTTTTTCTTATTTTTGCTAATATATTTTGAGGATCGATTGCTGGAAGTGAAGTTGCTGGGTCAAACAGTAAATGCGTGCTTTTTAGTAGATACTACCAAATCGCCCTGGATAGGGTGGTGCCATTGTGTATTCCATTTAGCAACATACAAGAGTACTCTAGTCTCATCAATAAAGTATTGACTCTCAATAGAGTATGTTTGCAAACTTACTTTTAGCAACTTCTATAGGTAGGAAATAATATCTCACTGAAGTTTCAGTTTGCTAAAAGTAAGTTTCTTTTTTACCATCCAAATTAGAATAAGAAGTATAAACTACTTTGTCTAGATAATTTACTCTTTAGCACTCTAGATAATTTACAGAGTACATCCAGGCATCATCAGCCAGTGTGTACAATATGTAGTTCTTTTAACTTTTTATGCCCAAATAACAATAGAGGTACCTTAAAAGGGACATAGTTATCCTTTTGTCCCCCAGTTATTTGGGGGAATCTCCAGAAGACCTCACAGGTACTCCGCCCTGCTATAGTAGCTGCTGCTGCCCATCCTCTCCCCGCTGCCCTGCAGCTCCCACAGGTATGGAGTTGCTGCCTCTGACCACCATTGGCAGGGTTCACTGCTGCTGCAGGGATGGTGGCAGCTGGGAATGCCCTGTCCTTGGAGGTCTTGGACAGTGCTGGCATACCTGAAGAGGCTGGAGGGTGGCTGCCCCCCACTGCTGCCCTATGCTGCCCCCTACTCCTCACTCCAAATGTGCCCCTTGCCCTGGAGTGTGCCCTGAAGGGCTCAGTCTGTTTCTGACCCATGTCTAGTCTAAAGAGACCCTTCATTGGATGACTCAAACCCATCCAATAGGCCAGAAAGAGAACCAAGGCCTTCCCATCAAACAACCTATTCGATACATACCCGCCCCATGGAGTACTACTCAGCCATAAAAAGGAATGACATATGTCTTTTCCAGCAACTTGGATGGAACTGGAGACCATTATCTCAAGTATCTCAGGAATGGAAAAACCAAACACCCCACATTCTCACTAGTAATTAGAAGCTAAATGATGGGCACAGGAAGATGTAAAAGCCATTGGAAACCAAGAAGAGGAAGGGGGGAAGGAGTGAGGGGTAAAAACCTACCTACTGGGTACAGCAGACTATTTGGGTGATAGGCGCATTAAAAGCCCCGACTTAAACCTTCCGAAACATACCCATGTAACAAAACATTTGAACCCCTTTAATATTTTGAAATAAAATAATGTGGGTATCTATGAAGCAGATACAGGAATGTGGATCACGTCAGTGGGTCTCGGCTGCACTACCAGGGCCCCAGATGTCCTGCTGCAAAGGCACTTTGCTTCCTCTCACTAGCACATGGGCACGCACACAATCTGCTGATGATAGGGCAGGAAGGGCTGATTGAAAATGAACTTAAGGTTCGGGGCCTGTGGCTCAATGGGCTAAGGCGCCAGCCATGTACACCTGAGCTGGCACATTCGAATCCAGCCCAGGCCGGCCAAACAAAAATGACGGCTGCAACCAAAAAATGGCCGGGCGTTGTGGCGGGCACCTGTAGTCCCAGCTACTTGGGAGGCCGAGGCAAGAGACTCGCTTGAGTCTAGGAATTGGAGGTTGCTGTGAGCTGTGATGCCACAGCACTCTATCTAGGGTGACAGCTTGAGGCTGTGTCTCAAAAAAAAAAAAAAATAGAAAGAAAATGAACTTAAATCATGGTGCATCTTAGAAAGGTACAGGTGAAACTTACTAAATGCAGAATACAAATGTCTTCATACAATAACTAAGAAAATGCCATGAAGGCAATGTTAAACAGTTTGATGAAAACATTTCAGATTGTATATGAAACCAGCATATCGTACCCCTTGATTGCACTAATGTACGCAGCTATGATTTAATAAAAAAACAATTAAAAATAAGAAAAAAAAAGAAAATGAACTTAAATCAGTTTAAACGGAAAAATAACTCAGAAAGGAGACAATATATCTCCAAAATACCTTTCAATGGAAAGTCATCCTGGAGTTAGCAGTCATCCCATTAGCCCTTGGGATTTGAAAGTTTCATTTTTGGTGATTATTCTTTTAGAACTTTACTTTGAAACAAAATTATAATTAAACTTCAAGGAAAGCATGGTTAAGCAAGACAAGTAAGCATACTGATTTGAAGTTTGGAAAAATATACCCGTATTGGGGAAAAAAAATTTTTTTAAATACATAAAATTTACAAAATAGTCCCAGAATTCATAAATAATACCATTCTTCCCTACAATTCAATAGACTATCGCAGTTAGTTTTTTAAAAATTGTCCAAAGGTAATAAAGTTTGCTAGAAATTTTATTTTTACTATCTTTTTCATCGACTGGTTATTCTGCGTCAAAAGCTGTCAGCCTGTGTGTTTCTGAATGGATGGGAGCCACTCCCGGGAAATGCAAATTGCTTGTGAGGGTCCCTGGGCTCCTAATAACTTGCTGTTCATCACAAAATAATGGGACACTTTCCTTGAGCATTTTGTGTTGTTAAAATGCAGTTCTAGTCTAAAGTTTACCATTGAAGATGTTATTTACGGGAGTTATGTTACCCATATCTCTGATTTGGCAATAAGGGACTCTCAGGTTGTCCTTCCTGTTCCCACCTGTTTATAGCTCTGTCCATTGTCCTGACCCTGGCACATCATTTAGCATAGGATCTAGAGATGACAAATGGCTTGGGTACAGTGGAATAGTCACTGTGGAGCTTCTAAAAGGGTCCTCCCTTCCATTTATAACTCAAACCCAGGGACCAGGTGCGGTAGGCTCAGTTCATTGGGGTCCCACCTCCGTCAATTTCATTTCCCCCAAAGCATGCCCTCTGGATGTACCCACAGGGACAAGAGTGAGGCAAGAGAGGTGCCTAAGATGCAAAAGTCAAGGATCCGCTCCCTCTAGAGGTCAGAGTACGATGCCTCTCCTGCCTCTTCTTGTCCTGGCCTTGATGCAGGGCCCCAGCCTCAATGCTCAACATTCAGTCTCCAGGAAGGTAGATGGAGAATGAGGTGACAGGAGGACCCCAGCAGAGCATCGTCACATTTTCTGAAGCTCTCAGAGAATCTTATATCTGACCGCGGCCTTGAGACATCATCAAGTCCATTCCTTTGCCTGAAATCAGGGTCCAACCTGAACTGTTTTGTAAAATATAACTTTTTGCTTTTCTAAGACAGAAACCACCTAACCCAATTTCCACTCACACAACCACAGAAGGGAAGAGACTGGCATAGGTTTCAGACACATGGGACATCCTGCCATCACTTCCTAGTTGACTCTCTGGAATCCAGTTCCTTTATCTATGAAATCGGCAGGGACTAGGCTCAGCAACTTTTCCTTCTCATCTGTCTATAGTGGTGTTTTGTTCTGTGAGTCTGTTACTCTGGGAATATTCCTAGCAGGATCGTATCTTTAGGCAAAGCACATGTTGGGCTGTGGCAGGGGGCTGGGGAGGCACAGTCACAGAAGTCACTGGGGCTTCTGCTGGCATCTACCCCAGCCAGGTGTTTTTTTATTAAGAACCCATCCTGGGTGATGGAGATTGGCTGCAAGCACTGGTGACCCCCAGAGGCACGCGCTCTAAAAATTAGGTGTCAAGTTCTGTTTCAAAGTTAATGATGCACTAATGAACACCAAGGGCTGCCTCACAACACTAACGATGAGTCTAAGAGCTGCAGAATTAGGCATGACGGTGCTCACAGAGCAGAGTGGTACCCACGACTGTGAAATCAATCAAGCAGCCGTGTTTATATAGCCAAATGTAGAAAATAGATTATTTTAATTGCTAATTGTTCTTGAGACCTCTACTGAGATATTTAAAAAAAAAATGTGGTCTAAATGCTCTTCTCAACAAGCAGAGGAATTACAGTTTATTCAGAGGCTGACATGCTGCTGATTGAAGGACAAAGAAGAGTAATCATGGTTGTTGTTTTTTTTCATATGGCTTTTCACATTTACAAAGAAAATGATTTCAAGGGGTACACGCTAGAAAGGAACACGTCTGTAAACAGTTACCAATCAGCCAAATACTCGGATTGCTAGGAATATTTCCCCCACCCACATCTCTTACCAGCCCCCATCCCGTAATCAGCATCTAAATGTAATGTGAATTATTCTTTTGTTTCTAATGCTAAGGGAAGGGGATGAAGGGTCACAGTTATGGGCAATCTGCATTCTGAGACTCCAGGGCTTCTTCTTGGATTAACTTCACAGACAAAGACCCCCCACCAGAACAAAGTGGTGGGGTTGGGGGAGGCAGCCATGAGGGAAGCCTCCACTTAGGATGTAGTGAGCAGAGGCCAGGAAGCAGGAGGCTGCACAGACCTAGCCTCACGCTGGGCCTGTGCAGAGGACAGCTTCCCATCTCCTCCTCAGAGTCAGACTTGAGGGCCTCAGAGAGTACATTTGAATGTGGGGAAAGAGCTAGAGAGTGTGAGGAGAGGAAACCAGACAGAGAAAGAAGGCAAGCCTGCAGACTACCCATTCTTATGTAGAATCCCTCACTCCCAGGTGTCTTGAGAAGATGGCCTTTTCCTGGTGTCTCTTGGGACACCTTGTGATATACTGGTGAACCTCTAAGTCACTGGTTATGTAATGTGTTTAAATCCCTGTTGCATGATGTGGGGGGGATGGAAAATGCTGTGTAAGTCATGTATCAAGGAAGAATCCAGCATTATGACCTTGGAGTCCCATCCTTGGAATATTCTTAAAGATAGGCTTCCTTAAAATCCCTGAGACTAACGGTGGGTTCCAACATACCTGTGGCCTGTAAGAAGAACACCTCATGGGGTCATCAGCCAGCCTAGGGGCTTGGGCCTATATCTTCTTATATTTTATTAGAGATATGGGGCTTGCTATGTTGCCCAGGCAGGCCTTGAATTTCTGGCCTCAAACAATCTTCCAGCCTCAGCCTCTGGAGTAACTGGGACTACATTAGGTCTATATATCTTTTTAAGTGCATATGGGGTCATGTTTTAAAATTGCTTTTTATGCCAAGCCTAACTTTGGGATTCGGGACCAAAAAAGTAGGAGTGTGCCCTTGGCTTCACTATTTATTTTTTATCCTAATTATTTTTTTCCAAATTTAGCTAACTGCTACAATTTCCTATAGGGTTAGAAGACCACATAAGCCACACAAAGGCAAGCCTTTGATGGGTTAAAATGGCTCTTGCTAATACAGAAGCAAGAAAGTTCACCCCCACACACACAAGCATATACAAAGGCTATTTGTTTGGAGGTAAAAGTCCATAAAAACAGTAGAGTATGCTTCCGTTAAGCCCAGGTGCTTAGGGGCGGACAACCCCACCCCTGGTGATACGGATCAGAGGATGACATATGTCAGTCTGTACATAATGTCTTGGGGCCTAAACATTTCTGCTCTGTAGAAAAACAAAGTCATAA
>CAUYON010056662.1:0-11363 GCA_963573935.1 Arctocebus calabarensis
CCCCTAATATGAGACAAATTCTTTATCGTTCAAGTGAAGGCTACAACCCATTTATTGCACAGGAAGACGGGGAAAGGGGAGAGGGAGGGAAGGGGAGGGAGAGGGTGTGGGGAGATGGGACAAAGGGTGAGATCACATGTGTGGCACATATTCGAAGGGTCAGGAGAAAACTTCTAAATACAGATCAAAAATGTTTTCATATAGTAAACGAGAAAATATCATGAATGGTATGTCAATCAGGTTGATAAAAATATCTCAGATTGCATGTGAAGCCCCACACTGTACCCCATGATTGAACTAATGTACACAGCTATGATTCAATTAAAAAAAAAAAAAAGCAAGTGAGCATCTATCACAGCATTGTAGAATCCACATTACGTTGCCCTGGAAAGCCACATTTTAAGGGCTTGCTAACCAAAGCTGGAAGTTGGCCATCGTTTAGGAGCCAACAGGTGGAAGATGGGATGATTGGGATGCAAGAACTAATGCTGATCCAAGTAGTCAGCTCACGCTGGCCAGGGGATGGGCACAAACACCTCAAGATAATAAGCATATCCCCTGCTTTTAAATGGTGTGCAATCCACATTGGCTTACATTACCTGGATAATATCACCTCTGGTTGGTTCAATCACTTAACATCAATTGAGCACCCACCATTTAGAATGTTAGACCTGGAATATTAGAGCATCTACATAATCTCCAGAGTTATACAAATGCAAACTGGCCCAAGAGGTTAAAGGAACCAGGATTTCAGCCCCACTTATTAATTTTGAGGCACTTGCTCTTTTCCCTCTGTTCACTGGGACTTGGATGATGCTATTTTATGAAGACTTTCAGAGCACCATGAAATGTGTCTTCAGAATCAGCTCCAAGTACTACTATTGCCCAATCAGCAATCTCAAAATGCTTCCTGGGGTCAGAGTTCATGTCTTCTGATAGAGGAAAATATGGGCTTGTTAATATAATCCCAACTCTTTGGTGAATAAAGAACAGACATTCCACTTCTAGGCTCAGGACACAACTTCTTCAAGGAGATTGAAAGCACAGATTACTTGCCAATGATCTTATATCCAAATCACCCACATTGTTTGTGAAAACCACAAATTTCTCAATTTTATCCACCAAGTAATGCTGCCTTATCAGGCTGGCAGCAATTACCCAGGTATTCAGCATAATATACTTAACATTAGAGAAAGATGTCCATCCAGAGCCATTAGAGGCAAAGAAGCTGATGTTAAACCTAACATAAAGATATTATTCAAGTGGTTCAAACCTCAGGCCTTTGCTAGGTCAAATTCCTAGACCTTAGCTCCTGATTTCTCTACATTCTCTCCAGGGATAAAGAGGCAGGAGAAATGCTTACCTGTTAAATGGTATAGTTTTAGGCAAATTCATTTCACTGTTAATACATAAAGGACAGAGGAATTTAAGATTTGGGACATCTGCATTCTACGGAGAGACTTGAGACGTGTCCCTTAGCTAATTTTAAATCTCATCCTAGAAATGAAATACATAGGAAAAAAGAGGTGTGTTAAATGAGCACTATACCTGGATTATTTTCACAAAGATTGATAATGCAATAAAGTACTCTTATCTTTGAAAATGTGAGTAATAAAATATCATCTTTCTCTGATGATTCTGAATAGACTTTAAGATTGTGTGGTACCAGGGATTCATCACAGAGAATATTACTTTTTATAGATCATAGGACCACAAAACTTTGGAATTAAGAGGGATGTTTTGGATTATCCAGTTAAGGGGTTGACAGCTAGGTTTTTGCCTAGCTGCCAACAGCAATCAATTGGTATAGTTCTGGTGTGCTATGCTAAGAATTCTGAGGCTACATTTAAATTCAATGGAAAAATGTAATGTGATTGATGAATGTCTTCCAAGGGTGGGAGAAAGAAATAGTGGCTATTGTGACACTTATTTGCTATCCTTAATGATTCCAACCTCTTCATTTTACAGATGAGGCCCCTAAGGCCCCTAAGTAAACATACTTAGAAGAATTTGCCAGAAAAGTTGTAATCTATTGGTGAGAATTTTGAGAGTTGCTCTCAAAGCAAAGAAAAGCTGTAATCTATTGGTGAGAATTTTGAGAGTTCTTTTCATTAATGAAATTGGTCTGAAGTTCACCTTTTTAGTTGGGTCTTTTCCTGGTTTTGGTATCAGGGTGATGTTTGCTTCATAGAACGTGTTGGGGGAAGATTCCTTCCTCCTCAGTTTTTTGGAATAATTTCTGCAGTATGGGAATAAGCTCTTCTTTGAAGGTTTGATAGAAATTTGGTGTGAAGCCATCAGACCAGAGCATTTTTTTTGTTGGGAGTTTTTTGTTTTGTTTTGTTTTGTTTTTTTTTAATTGTTGGGGATTCATTAAGGGTATAAGAAACCAGGTCACACTGATTGCATTTTTTAGGTAAAATCCATCTTATAATTGTCTTGCCCCAAAAGGTGTGTCACACACTGAGATGCCCCTTCCCTCTTTCCCTCTCTGCTCTTCCCTTTTCCCACTCCCCTTCCTCTTTCTCTCTCTCTCTACTCTCCCCTTCCCCCACCCCCCACTTTGTACTAGGTCATTAATTGTCCTCATATCAAAATTCAGTACATAGGATTCATGCTCCATTCTTGTGATGCTTTACTAAGAATAATGTGTTCCACTTCCATCCAGGTTCAAAAGACGTAAAGTCTCCATCTTTTTTAATGGCTGAATAATATTCCATGGTATATATGTATACCACAGCTTGTTAATCCATTCCTGGGTTGGTGGGCATTAGGCTGTTTGCACATTTTGGCAATTGTAAATTGAGCTGTGATAAGCAGTCTAGTGTAAGTGTCCTTATGATAAAAATATTTTTTTCCTTCTGAGTAGATGCCCACTAATGGAATTGCAGGATCAAATGGGAGGTCTAGCTTGAGTTCTTTGAGAGTTCTCCATACTTCCTCCAAAAAGGTTATATTAGTTTGCAGTCCTACCAGCAGTGTAAAAGTATTCCTTTCTCTCTACATCCACAACAGGATCTGCAGTTTTGAGATTTTATGATATGGGCCATTCTCACTGGGATTAGATGGTTCCTCAGGGTGGTTTTGATTTGCATTTCTCTAATTATTAAGGACGATGAGCATTTTTTCATGCTTGTCAGCCCTTTCTCTGTCTTCTTTAAAGAAGGTTCTATTCATGTCTCTTACCCCTTGATATATGTGATTGTTGGCTTTTTTCATGTGGATTAATTTGAGTTCTCTATAGATCTTAGTTATCAAGCTTTTGTCTGATTCAAAATATGCAAATTTCCTTTCCCAGTGTGTAGGTTGTCTATTTGCTTTGGTTGTTGGTTTAGTTGTACAGAAGCTTTTCAGTTTAATTAAGTCCCATTTTTTAATTTTTGTTGTGGTTGCAATTGCCACGGAAGTCTTCTTCATAAAGTCTTTCCTCTTTCCTCTTCTAGTGTTTTTTCCTATACTTTCTTTGAGGATTTTTATCATTTCATGCCTTAATTTTAAGTCTTTTATCCATCTTGAATCAATTTTTGTGAGTGGAGAAAGGTGTGGGTCCAGTTTCAGTCTTTTACATGTGGATATACAGTTCTTGTTGGGAGATTTTTTTTTTTTTTTGAGACAGCGTCTCATTCTGTAACCCTAGGTAGAGTGCTGTGATGTCACTGCTCACAGCAACCTCCAACTCTTGGGCTTAAGTGATTCTCTTGCTTCACCCTCCTGAGTAGCTGGAACTACAGGCACCCACCACAATGCCCAGCTATTTTTTTATCGTTGTTGCTGTTGTCACTGCTGTTTTAGCTGGCCAGGGCCAGGTTCAAACCTGCCACCCTTGGTATATGGGGCCAGCACCCTACCCACTGAGACACAGGAACCACCCTGTCAGATTTTTTATTTTTTCTTTGATATCAGTGCTTGAAATTAGTCTGTTCTGGAGATCTATTTCTTCCTGGCTAAGTCTAGGGAAAGGGTGTGATTCCAAATATTGATCCATTTCCTTCACGTTGTCAAATTTCTGCGCATAGAGTTTCTTGTATTCAGAGATAATCTCTTGTATCTCTGTGGCAACTGTTGTTATTTCCTCTTTATCAGTTTTGATTGCGGTTACTAGAGATTTTAGTTTTCTATTTCTATTTAATCTGGCCAAAGATTTGTCTATTTTATTTATTTTTTCAAAAAACAAACTCCTAACAATGACAACTGGAAAAAAAATAGCCAGGCTTTGTGGCAGGCACCTGTACTCCCAGCTACTTAGGAGGATGAAGCAAGAGAATTGCTTAAGACCAAGAGTTTGAGGTTGCTGTGAGTTGTGATGCCACAGCACTCTAAAGAGGGTAAAATAGTGAGACTCTGTCTCAAAAAAGAAACAAACAACTCTTCGTTTCATTAATATTCTGAATGAATCTTTCATTTTCAATTTAATTTATCTCTGATTTAATTTTGGATATTTCTTTTCTTCTGCTGGGTTTAGGCTTAGATTGTTCTTCTTTTTCCAATTCCATCAGATGGCTTGTGAGTTTGTTAATGTGCTATCTTTCTGCTTTTTGGCTGTAGGGATCTAAAGTGATCAATTTTCAGGACTGCTTTTGCTGTATCCCATAGGTTTGGGTAACTTGTGCCTTCATTGTTTTAATGGTCAAGGAAATTAATAAATTCCTCTTTTATTTCTTCCTGCACCCAACTGTCTTTCAGCATAAGGTTGTTTAATTTCTATGTCTGTGCATGGGATTGAACATTTTTTTCTGGGGTTGAGTTCCACCTTTAATGCCTGTGGCTTGAGAAGATACAAGGTAAAATTTCAATTCTTTTGATTCTGTTGAGGTGTGTTTAGGGTATTAGGATATAATCAATTTTGGAGAATGTTTCATGGGCCAATGAGAAGAATGTGTATTCTTTAGATTTGGGATGGAGTATTCTATATACATCTATCAAGCACAGTTGTTCTAGGGTCTCACTGAAGTATCTTATATCTTTATTTAATTTCTGTTTAGAGGATTTTTCCAGCTCTGTAAGAGGAATGCTAAAGTTCCGTGTTATTAAGGTTTTATAGGATATCATATTGCTCAGACTAATTAAGAATCAAGACTAATCAAAACTAATCAAGAATCTCAGAGCATTTAAGTTCAGTGCATAAATATTTAGAATTGAAATGTGTTTTTGTTGTATTTTTCCCTTGACAGGTAAGAAGTGTCCATCTTTGTCTTTTTTTACTCTAGTTGCTTTAAATCCACTTGCATCTGAAAATAAGACTGCAACCCCTCTTTTCTTCTGAAAAAAATTGCCATTTGCCTGAAAAAAATTGTCTTCTAACCCTTAACTTTGGGTTTTAATTTGTCTTTTGATGGTAGGTGTGTTTCCTGCAGACAGTGGATGGATGGCTTGTGTTTTTTAATCCAATCAGCCAATCTATGCCTCTTCATTGGGGAAGTCAAGCCATTAATATTTATTGAGATAATTGATAAGCATGGTAGCATTCTATTCATCTGATTTTGTGAAAGTCCATTGCTTAGTTTTATCTTTTGCATGATTGTGGAAGCTAGGTTTTGTCTTTTAATTTCTGAGTGCTTACTTTGCTGGTGGTCCGTCGTTATGGTCAGTGTGTAGAACAGGTTGAGGTATTTCCTGTAGAGCTGGTCTTGTGGCAAATTTCCTCAATGTTTGCATATCAGTAAAAGGATTTGATTTCTCCCTCAATTTTAAAGCTTAGCTTAGCAGGATATAGAATTCTGGAATGGAAATTGTTTGGTTTAAGTAGATTAAAGGTAGATGACCATTGTCTTCTTGCTTGGAAAGTTTCATTAGAGAAGTCTGCAGTCACCCTGATGGATTTGCCCTTGTAGGCCAATTGGTGCTTACTCCTGGCAGTTTGGAAAATCTTTTCTTTTGTCTTGACTTTGGACAGACTCATCACAATGTGTCTTAGAGAAGGTCTATTTGAGTTGAGGCAACCTGGGGTCCAAAATGAGTGTGTCAGAATCTTTGGTGCTATTTGGGAAATTTTCATTTATTATATTCTCTAGTATGGCTTCAATTCCTCTGGGGCATCTGTATTTTAAATTTCCCTTCTTTCATTTCTAACGTTTCTTTATAGGTAGTATCCTCTGCAGTAGCTACCTCATTGTCCCTGGGGGTTGCTCTGGACTGGTTTTTTATGTTGCCAGAATTTTCTGTTGATTTTTCCTCTTTCTTTTATCTTCCTTGCCCTAATTTTACTTTCACTTCCTCTTGCTCTTTAAGTTTCTGTGCCTCTGACCTAAGGTTTTGATGAGTCTTTTGGTAAAGAATCTTAAAAACTCCCAACCTTGGGCAGTGCGGAGTAGGATACTGGCCCCATATACCAGAGGTGGTGGGTTTGAATCCAGCCCTGGCCAAAAAAACAAACAAACAACAACAACAAAAAACTTTGGGGGTTCTGGGTTGGGTGGTTCCCTTGAGGTCAGCAATTCTTTGCTAGTCTGAGCAGAAACTCTTTGCCTGGGCAGACATGGTACCCCACCTCTACAAAATAGAAAGGAAACAAAAAATACCATAAATCAAACCAAAACAAACAAACAGAAAATCTTACAGGATAAAATTGGGGGGGGACCAAATAGGTGCAGAAATACTAGCAAAAAATGAAGTTCTTATTATTAAGGAAGGCAACAATGGAAAATTATATTTACACTAGAAAAATGAAGAAAGAAAAAAAGAAAGAAAGAAAAATCTAGCGGGGGGAAGTTGGGGAAAAAAATCCAAAAAAAAAGCAGTGTATATATCTTTCTGGGCAACAGGTGATCTTCTGGGGTATAAGATGCTAATCACAATGCTGGTACAGCTGTATGAGATGGTGATTGGAGGCCTCTGCTGACTACTTTGCCCTCAAACACTGCAGGGTTGAGAGCCTGAATCTTTCCTCAGCATGTTTAAAAGACACTCTAAAACATTAACCTTGGCTAAGCAGAAGCTTTCCTAGGAAAGCACTAGTTGCCGTGGTCTCTCCTGTAGTAGCTGCCCACTTACCCCAGGCACCAAAACTGGCCTAACTCTATGCCCCTTAGGGCCAAGGCTGCAAGGCAGCCCTCCCACTGGCAAACACTGAAAGTTCCACTCTTCCCTGGTGTCTCAGTCCTGGCCTTTGGTGCTGCTCACAGTCACTAGATCACTTGTTCAAGGCCTTCCAACCTGAGAGCCTCACTCTGTGACCCTGAGGGTGGAGCCTGTAGGAGCAGTTCTCCCACAATGTGTGGCCCAGAGCCAAGCAATGTTAATGCTGTTCTGGCCCAGCAGCTCAGTCCCATGCCCTGGACAATGCTTAAAGTCACTTGCACTCTTGCCCAAGTTCTCCCAAGTTAATTCAACCCAGTGCCCAAGTCCAAACAAACAACAAACCACAGGGAAGGCTTTTCCTGTCTGCAATCTCCCTGTTGTTATAGTTATAGCTGCAGCAGCCCATTCACAAGCACTTGACACTTCTACACTGCTTTTGTCCTCCTCCTGAGGTCCAGAAGTCTCTTGCTGTCTCCATGCATCCCCAAAGAGGTGTTTCTGGCCAGAGCCCCCAAGCCAGAGATGCCTGGAGTCTTATCTCCCCAATCTCATCGCTCCCAATTGCAAAGAAGCTGTTACTTGGCCACCATCTTACTCCACCTCCTGAGGTAAATTTCTTACTCTAAGAAAAACAATGGAAAGTAATTTAGTCCAAGGGAGATGAGTCTCTTGAGTTAGCTTTCACAACTGTCCTTTGATTTTATCATTCATTTTTTTCCACCTTCCCAAAGGATTGGGGACCCCAAGAACTGTGTAGGTGATATTTTATGCCCAGAGGTGATATTTTATTCCCTTTGCAAACTCCGAGGCAGTCCAAACCTGGGGATAATCTCATGTACTAAAGCCTTTACAAGTTCCTGGGCCTTTTTTCTCCTGCAAGGGAATGCTTCAACCCAATTAGTAAAAGTGTCCACAAATACCAGCAAATATTATATACCATATAACTTAGGGAGATGATGAAATCCATTTGCCAATCTTCACCTAAATATATACCTTGTTTTTGTATACCTGGGGGAGCTAGATGGTGATTTGAAGGACTGTTTCTCTGACATACCTCACAAATCTTTATTATCTGTTTTATGGTTTTAAATAGGATTTTTCCATTCAAGAGAGCTTTAGTCATTTGATAGGTACTTTTAGTGCCACAAATGAAAAAACTGATGTAATATTTTAAGAATTTTCTATTGACTTGAAGCAGGTTATTTTGTAGCCAGCAGATGGAAGAAGTTAATAGTCTCTGTATAAAGCACATTCCTTTTCTTTTGGGGTATATTGAGGTGCATGATTCTCAAGTGATCCCTCCCAAATGAGAGATGCCACAAGGGGAATTTTTCCCTCTGTGCTGCCATTTTATCTCTTTATCCCTCTGTGCTGCCATTTTATCTCTTTATCTCTTTATCTGGTTACCTTCATAAGTATCATTTAAGGTTTTTTTGTGTCCCTTACAATGAGTAACTGTTACTTCTTGGGGAACATGAACAGCTTGTAACAACCTGTCTATTTAATGATGATATTTTATGTGGGAGCCATTAGAAGTTAGATATTGTCTTTCCTTCCAAAAGGCAGCATGGGCATGTAAAATGAGGAAGGCATATTTTGAGTCAGTGTAAAATGAGGAAGGCATATTTTGAGTCAGTGTATATACTGACACATTTGTTTCTCCCAATTTCTAAAGTCCAGGTTAAAGCTATTAATTCAGCTAATTGCAAACTGGTTCCTGAAGGGAGAGACCCACTCTCAATTACAGTATACTGAGTAACTACAGTATAGCCTCCTTTGAGAGCTCCTTGTTCTATGAAAGAACTTCCATCTGTACACAAAAACATGTCTGGATTAGGTACTGTTTTTGCTTGGGATATATGGTGGGATTTTTAAACTTAATTTTGACTGGTTGAGTATATCTTGCTCTTCCCACCTATTGCTCGGTAGCCCATACTTCTGGGTCAATTTCTGTCACTAAAGGAAGGTATAGAATAGGATCTTGTCCCATATTCATATAAATGGTTGTTCTTACTTTAGTTAGTATGTCCTTCCCCAAAGGGGAGCAGGACTTTCAGGCACGATTAGGAAGGCGTGAGAGAACAGCCAGTCACCCCAATTGCAGCTTAAAGGCTCAGAGAAAAATTTGATAAATCAGCTTTCTGGACACCCCTTGTATAGTTACAGATTTGGGGGATAGAAGACCAGGGTTAGAGAGGAGTACAGAAAAGGTTGCTCCAGTGTCCAGAAGAAATTCTGTCTACTGGATCTCCACTATGAGGCAAATCCAGGGTTCTTGAGGGATGATGACAAAAGCTGAAGCCATGAGATCTGCCCCGAGCACCCTCAGTCCAGTTTGGGCACTGATGAGATCACAGTCCCAGGAGGTCTTCACCTCTGAGATAGGCTACCCTAGAGTAGGCACCCTTGCATTCTGGACAGGGATCAGGTGGCTTGCCCAGCTGGTGGTACTGCTGGGGGCAGTCTTTACTGAAGTGGCCAGTCTGACCACATTGGAAGCACTTGTTCTTAGCTCCTCTGGCTCCCCTCTGCCTCTGAATGGTGCTCATTTGTCAGAGTGCCATTATTAGAGCTGTCATTCTTTTTCTATCCCTTCTCTCTTTTTCCTCCTCTTTTTCCTGATCTCAGTTATAAAAGAACACTGTGGTCATTTTAAGAAGATTTGCCCGGTTATGATCTGGGCCTAGAGCCAATTTCAGGAGTTTTCTTCAAATGTCTGGGCCCTCCTGAGTGATACATTTATCTTTTAAAATAATTTAGCCCTCTAAGGAGTCAGCTATCAACTGAGTGTGTTTTCTCATTGCCTTCCTAAGCTGCTCAAGAAAGAGTGAGGGACTCTCATTTTGTCCCTGGTAAATAGTAGACAACTTAGAATAATTCATAGGCTTTTTCTTGGATCAACATAAACCTTCCAGATACATATTAGAAAATGTTTATGCCACCAGTCGCCTTATTTCTCAGGGTCCCATTTGGGATCCTCAAAGGGAACTGCCTGTCTTCCTGTGAAGTATCTGTCTCTTTCCTCAGGAGACATACTGCTATCAGTATTTAACATGAACCACAAATCATCCTACTTTCTAGCTTCATCTAAGACTTCCATTTTTCTCATTAAAAGTTAAAATTTGGGGTAGGGGAAAGGGAGAGCACAGAGAGAGAATGAGGGAAGCAGGTGGGGGAAAGGAAGAGCAGAGAGAGGTAAGGAGGGAGGGGTGGGGTCTCAGTGTGTGACACACCTTTCAGAGATAAGACACAGTTGTAAGAGGGTCTTTACCTAACAAATGCAATCAGTGTAACCTGGTTTCTTATACCCTCAATGAAACCTCAACAATAAAAAAAAGAAAAAAAATTAAAGTTTGATCTAATAGTAGCATTATTACATCTCTCCAAGAGAGATCAAAGCTGTGTCCTAACCCTTGGAGAACATCTGTGTACTTATCAGGGTCATCAGAAAATTTTCCTAAATCTACATAGATTTGTTTTAAATCTACCAGAGAAAATAGAGTGTATACTCATGCACTTTTCTCTCACCACCCACGGTCTTAACCAAGGGACATAAAGACAGATATAGTTGCCTTCTGGGGGCCCCAATAGGACCAGAATAATCTCTAACAGCCTCCTTCCTGGGGTTTCTAAACGTGCGGAGGAAGGTATGGGAAAAGTAGACGGTGGGTTCCAACTAGGTGGTGACAGTGTCTGATTTGTGAATCCCTGACCATTTAGGGAAGTTACTACAGCTAGGAGAGCTGAATCTGACAGGTTTTACACAGTTGGGGGCTATCCCTGAGGAAAAAGAAAGCTTGTGCATATGTAATTCAGATCATTTCCTTTCTGGTTTACAATACTTTAGAGTTCCTTCTGGTAGCTATGGTTCACCATTGGAGAGTTGATACTAAGGCCAGGCCTGGGTACAGAAGAAAATCATACATTCTTTTTTCAGTGTCTGAGGATCAAACAAGTCCCAACATAGCCCAGCACGGTGTTATGGCAGCACAGGCCGAAAAATCAGGTATCTGGGAGCATGGTCCCACCTGATGTCAGTTCTCTTGGAAATATGTTACCTGGGTGTTCTCTTAATGGGAAAGAACAAACGTCCAGCATCTTAATCAATCCCATTCTGTATTTCTGGGTTGTCAAAGCATCCTCTGACTGTTGTGCCTGAATTTTGGGGTCCCCCCCAGAAGAAACTCACACCAGGCGCACCGATACAAAAACAAAGGGTGGAATTTATTACAAGTTTAAACTCGGACCACTCAGCCCCGCCTAAATGGCTGGTCGGTCTGAATGGCCCCTAGGGGAGGGGCTGAGGTATTTTTATAGTGTACTGAAAGGAGGTTGGGAAGGGGGAA
>CAUYON010056664.1:0-18891 GCA_963573935.1 Arctocebus calabarensis
TTCACTTTCCCTATATTTTCCTTCTTCCCCCCAGTTCGTTCTCTCTATTTTGCTTGGGGTATCCTGTGTTTCATTTTTTTTTTTTTTTTTTTTTTTTTGGCAGTTTTTGACTGGGGCTGGTTTTGATTCGACCATCTCCAGCATATGGAGCCAGTGCCCTATGCCTTTGAGCCACAGGCACTGCCCCTCTCTCCATTCTTTTCTTTCCTTAATTCCTTTCTTTCCTCAATATCTCCCATTACACCTTAAGGGAAACTTCTCCAGTAAGAAACAACCTATACAAGAGATTCCTGAATGAGTACTCTTGAACGCTAAACTTGAAAAGGTGGAATTGTGGAGTGTGTGAATTATATCTGAATAGAGTTGTTATATTTTAATCTACAGTCTCTTCTCCATGAAGAAAATTTAGAAAAACTTTGACCAAAACATAAGCATGGATGAGCACCATAGCAGACACTCATTACCACAGCCATTTCAGAGACCAAGTCAGAAATATTCCTAGAAGCCAAGGGGTTTCAGAACATAATGAGCAACTTAGAAAGACCCCACATGTCCTAAACATAAGTGCAAAACTTCTCCAGCAGTGGTGGCATGGGCATGTACTCTCAGTTGTTGAGAAGGATAATTTCAGTAGGATCACTTGAGTTTACCAGCTTGCAATTACTTGAGCTGTAATGGTACCAATATATTTTCTTGGAAAAAGGAGGAAATGCATTATGAAATCTATAAGAGATATACTCCATAGGTGCAAAAAAAGTCTGGTAGCATACAATGTATTTTATGCACATACCTCAAATGAAATATATTACCAGGATTGCCAGTCTAGCTCAATATGGGAAAATCAAATAATAGAATACACTACCTTAGTACAATCAATACAAAAAATTACAAGGTCAGCTCAAGAGACAGAGAAAAGGGTTTTGACAGAGACAACATATCTTGTTGATAACAACTTTTAAAATTCTTAGATGAGAAGGGAACATGTTCAGGACTACTAATGGGATTTACAGATGATTGGATATGTATAACATGGTATATTTACAGGATGGAATATTTTTCAACAATCAAAATGAATGAAGTGTAATTTATGTTACAATAGGAATGAATGTTAATATCATTATGATAAGGGAACAAGGTCAGTTATAAAAGATGACAATGAGGATGACTGAACTCAGAATAAAACTTCAAGACATGAAATGGTCCATGAAATTTGATGCCTCCTTCCCTACTACAAGCTATAGATTATAAATGTATTAACACAATAATTATGAAAATGTGATGAATGCTATGTTAACCAGTTTGATGAAAATATTTCAAATGGTATTAAAGCCAGCACGTTGTACCCCATAATGGCATTAATGTACATAGCTATTATTTAATAAAAATACCATGAAAAAGAAAACAAAAACATGAAAACAAGGCCAAATGTCTGCCAGGACTAGGAGGCAGGTGGAGGAAGGTGGAGTGGAAGATGAAAGTGACTGTTGGTAGGTATTGATGTTCTATAGGAGTGGGGAGAAGACTATGCTCTATAATTAGATTGTGACGATAGCTGTACAATTCTGTGTCTATACTAAGAAACAAAGAATTGTACACTTGCAAAGGGTGAACTACTTATATAAATAAAGCTACTTCAGAAGGTTTTACAAAACTTAAGGTATGCAAATGTCTCACAGCATAAGAAGTACCCTGGTCCTGCATATACCTAAGAGACAGTCAACTCTATTTCCCTGTTCACACACAGGCTACCATGAATTGACATGAAAGGCACATTGTTCCATCCTACCAAAGTTCTCATTTTCTTTTTCCTTGACTACCACTTCTCATGGGTAGAGTGCTGTGACTCCTAGGCTCAACAGATTATTTTTTTCAGTTTTTTGACCAGGACCCACATTGGAACCTGTCTCCCCTTGGATATGGGGCTGACACCTTATTCCTTTGAACCACAGATGTGCCCAAGGGCTCAAAATATCTTATTGCCTCAGACTCCTGAGCATCCGGGAGTCCAGGTGCCCCCCACAGTGTCCATTTACTTTGGACCACTCACTTCTGCATCCCAAAGTGCTAGGATTATAAGTGTGAGCCACCACTCCAGAACTTGAACTTGGGATATTTTTCAAACTATTGTTTGTGGCCAGTGGTGGTGCTTCATGCCTGTTATCTTGGGACTTTGGGAGGCCCAATCAGTTGTATTGTCTGAGCTTCTGAATTGGCGACTAGCCTGAGAACTAGTGAGATCCACATTTCTGAAGAATAAAAAAGGCCCAGATGTTATGCAGGTGCCAAGTGTCCCAGCTGAGGAAATAGGTTATTTTTTTGACAACACGTGAAGATTGTTGTGAGGCACGATACCAGGGCACTCTAGCAAGGACAACAAAATGAGACCCTGTCTCAATACATAAATGGAGAAAACAATTGATTATTGTTTTACCCCTTATTTTTACTTTTTTCCACATTTGCAATTTGAAATTTTACCCCTAGATTAGATGTCAACTACAGTCATTATTCTGTCAGGTGAAAATATAGTCACTGGAATCTGCACACACAATGAATTCTTGAGTCTAATCAGGCTTCTCATATGCACACTACAAAATGCAGAGTACTCCCCCCCCAACTCTTCTGTTGGGGTCCTTCAATCTGGGCCAATATTCCCTTGTCCCAATCAGTCATATGCCAGGGACCAAACATCTCTGAAAAACCCCTACCCCTGAAATCAACTGGCAATATCCTAACGAAAAAAATCCCAAAACCACATATACTGACTCATTGATCCTCCCCACAGAAGCCTCAATAAATCTCCTACTTTATGTAGTCCGCTATTCCATAGACATCTCTTCCCACTTTTCCTCTTGAAAACTTTGCCTAGCTAATTTTCTTTCTATCTTTCTAGCTTTTATTATATTTCATGAGACAGAATCTCACTCTATTGCTTAGTCTAAAGTGTCATGGCATCAGTATAGCACACAGTGATATCCATCTCTTTGATTTAAGGAATCCTCTTGCCTCAGGATCTGGATTAGCTGGAACTACATGAAAGTGCCTCAAGGCTTGACTACCATTTCTACTTCAGTAAGAACAGTGTAGGAGATCAGGGCTGAGGGTGTTTTCTGTTTCTCATCCTTTTCAACACATGACCTCCAGGGATCATCTCACCTTGGCCTCCCATAACATCAAAAGAATGTAGTCATGCTTCCCAATAATCATTGAGCTCTACTTAAGACATGACCTTGTCCAGGACTTTGAGGAGTTTGCAATCCTCAGGCCCCACTGATTATGTCAGGACGGTTTGGCATATCCATTGTGGCAGATATCACAACCATTATGCATACATCTCTTTTTAGCTTATCAGATTTCATTAATTTTTGTGTATTGAATGTGTGTCCCAACATAACTCTTCTACTTCCTGCATGCCCAAGAAGCCTAAAGTTTGAATACACCTGGTATGGAGGTCAGGAATGTTGGAAAGTTCCAGATAGGATGATATTTCCCATGATCATCATCATTAACTGCATGTCTGGAGTACTTTACTGGACACATTGCCTAACCAGATATCAAAAGAGGACATTCAGTTTGACACCTTCATTCCCAAACAAGCATATTCTATACAAAGAAGTAAAACATCAAAAAATGTAGAATTGAGTGTTGTGTGACATACCTGTCAGGACTGAGAAATCACTGTATGATCTTTGGGCTTGGGTTCATGCTCTACAACATCCCAGGGCAGCACTTCTTGTAAACTACATGCTTCTATTTGCTTACAAATCCATGAAATGAAAAGGAAAGAAAGGGTTGTTGAAGCCCTTGGCCACAGACAAACAAAACTTTAGGAAACAGGAATTGAGTGTGGAGAAAAGAACTGCAGTCTTTTGTAGCAGTTTGAACCCAAGAACATACCTGGAGAGCCACTACACGTACGTAGCAGGAATAACTTTAAACTTGAAAATGGTAACCATGGCAACACCCATTGCAATGTCATCCATGGTGACCATGTAACAACTTCATCCTTTATTATGGTGGGATCCATGCTTCTGGTCAAAGATATGAAGTGGCCTTTTCTGATCACTTCAGCTAGTGTTCCTCAAGTTCTTAGCCCTCCATTCACAGACAGAGAAGTGATATCTCATGTGTGCCTTATTGATTCTATTTATGTTTGAGATCCCCAGCAGTAGGCTGAGACAACATGAGACAACAGTTGAGATTTTGGACATCACTGTGAATCAAGCTGCTAAGTAGGAAAAAAAAAAAAAAAATATATATATATATATATATGAAGAAGAATAGCTTGAGCCCAGGAGTTGTAGGATGATGTAACCTGTTATGTCACTATGTCACAGCATATATATATATATATATTTTTTTTTTTTTTTTTTTTGACAGAGCCCCAATCTGTCACCTTGGGGAGAGTGCTGTGACATAACAGGTCACATCATCCTACAACTCCTGGGCTCAAGCAATTCCTCTCCTCCCTCCACCTCCCAATTAGATGGGACTGTTGGTGCCTGCACAATTTTCGGCTTTTTGTTGTTGTTGCAGTTTGGCCAAGGCCTCGTTCAAAACCAATAGCCTCATTATATGTGGCCTGTGCCTCACCCACTGAGCCACAGGCCTCCTGTGGAGTGCTATTTCAAGGACCTCTATTGACAACAACCCCAAAACATCCATTTGAGAGAAGCTTACAAATTTCACATTCCTGGCTCCAGACTCATTTCAGTTACAGTTTTACAGATCTTAAACATGGCTAATTTGCTTGAAGCATCAAGGTAATTCTACTCTTTTTAGATGATTAAAATGTTTGTTGGTTGGTTTGTTGGTTTGTTGTGCATGAGTCCGTGTATGGGTATTTTTTTGATATATGGTTTCCATATGTGGCCCAGGCTACTCTTTCGTGGCCTCAGCCTAGGTCATAACTACCTCAAACACCAGGATTCAGAAAATTTTCCTGCCTGAGATTCCCATGTGGCTAGGACTGCAAATGTTTGTTGTAATGTTTAGATAATTCTTCACTTTGCAACAGAGACAGGGTCTGACTCTTCCTCAGTCCGTTCTTAGCAACCCCTTGTTCAAGAACTCCACTTATCTCAGACTGCCAGATAGCTAGGATTATAGGTGTCAGCCACCAAGTTTGGTCATTTTATCTTTCTTTGTTTACTTCCCTCCCTCCTTTCGCCCCTCCTTCACTTTATCCTTCCTTCCTCCAAATCTCTCTCTCTTTCAATTGCTTGCTATCTTCATCCTTTTCTTTCCATCCTCACTTTCTTTCCTCTATCTCTCTTTTCTAAACCTTAATGTAAATTTCTGTAGTAACAAACAAAGAAATTATAAAAGTGATTCCTGAATGTACAGTCTTGAATTCTATAATTAAAATGGGTGAATTTTGTGGTGTGTGAATTATATCTGAATAGAATAGTTATTTTTTAATCCATGGGCTATTATCTATGAGGAAAATGCAGAAATCCTTCACCAAAACATAATCATGGATGAGCTCCATAGTTCACACCTACGATCCCAGAAATTTCAGAGGCTGATTCAGAAAGATCACTGGAAGCTAAGGAGTTTAAGATCAGACAGAGTATCAGAGTGAGACCCAACTTGTCCAAGAAATAAGTGCAAGATTTCCCCCATGGTGTTATCATGGGCCTGTACCCTCTGCTACTGAGAAGGCTAAAGTCTGGCAGACCACTTCAGGTCATCACCTTGTATTTACATCAGTTATGATGGTACCAATGTATTTTTATTTTTAAGGTGGAGTCACATTATCCCATTCGGTTGAGTGCCATGGGATCACAAAGCTCACAGAAACCTGCAACTCCTAGGCTTAAGTGATTCTCTTGCTTCAGACTCTCAATTAGCTGAAATTGCAGGTGCTTGCCACAATGCTTGGCTATAATTTTGTTGCACTTTGGCTGGGCCCCAGTTTGAGTCTGCCACCGTCAGTATATGGGGATGGCTCCCTCCCCACGGAGCTCTAGGTACTGCCCAATCAATGTATTTTTCTGGGGCAAAGGGGGAAATTCTGTGACAAACCCATAACAGACGTATTGTATAGGTGCAGGAAAAGTCCAGTAGCATACAAAATACTTTATACATGTATCCTTAATTCAATTTATTACCTGGATTACTAGTCTATCTCAGTTTGGGTAAATCATCTAATACAACAAACTACATTAATAGAATCAATAAGAAAAACCACATGGTGACCTAATCAGACACAGAAAGGGTTTTGAAAGATGCAACATATTTTGTTGACAAAATCCTTTAAAAATCGTAGATGGGAAGGGAAACTCTTCAGGACTACTAATGGGATTTACAGATGATTTGATACATATATGGTGCTATATTCACACAATGAAATATTTTTCAACAATGGAAAGGAATGAAGTGCACATTTATGTTACAATAAGAATGAACATTAAAATACTTATGCTAATGGAAAATGATGAGAGGAGATGGCAAGATGGCTGCCTGGAACCAGCATCCTACAGAGGCTCCCATCAAGAAGGAGAGTTAGAGGACAGAAGTTTAGTAAGTAAGCTGATGGTTTGGAGCTGAGCCAAGAGATAAGGTTGAAGAGCACACATCTCACTTGCTGAGGTGAGCTGCAACCTCAAGGTAACAATCAATAGGTACAAAATCCATAGCCAACTGTATGGGAGTCCCCTACCATGAGAACAATTCACAGTATACTTTATGCAGACAAGCAAGCAGAGTTCAGATCTCATCCTATTTTATCCCAGAAGAGAGAATCTCTACAAACCAAAACTCCTTTCCCCAGAGAGGACACACAAGTTTGCCATGGTACATGCTCACCAGGCATAAAAATTAACATAGCACTACCCAGAATTCTGAACTCTCAGTAATCCCCTGCAGTCTCACCCCAAGATCTGGAAGCCTGTCCCCTATGGACATTTTTTTGAGAGGCGTGGATGACACTTGGGCTATTCCCTATCTGTGCTGGTTCTGTGGCATGGGTGAGTAGCAGGGATGGTGGAGTGAGCGAGTCATAAAGGAGAGGCAGAAGGGGTTCCCTGTGGAACAGTTCAGCAGTGTCAGTGTTGGGAACAATAGGGCTCACAAACCTGGGGGATATTTTGGAGAGGCTCTTCCCTCCACTCTTAGCAACCAGAGGGAGCGGACCGTCTACTATGGTGGCAGTCACTGGCAGAAGAGATCTGGGATGGAAACAAGGGCCTCGTGAGTAAAGGGTATGCCTGAGGTGGTACCTGCCCAAGCAGGGAAAACAGGGATGGAGAATAGAATCACCATGCACAGAGGTGGCATTCTCCAAGGGCAGAGCTGAGTCAGAATTGCTGCTTTTGTGAGCACAAGATGCAACTGAATCCTAGGGGAGCATACTGGGGAGAAAAGCAGGCGTGGTAACAGACCAATCCCAGGGAGGGGCAGAAAGTGAGAGTCATATAGTGAGCTCTAACCATGCCTGACCCAACATGGAGTGCAGTGAAATGTGACACACCAACCCAGTGTAAATTAGTGCAGTGGCAGCAGCTCAGGGTGGAGCTGAGTCAGTTTCATAGAAATCAAAAAGCACCTGGCCTCCAGGGGAGTATAGCTGGGACAGAATCACCAATTCTGTGAGAATATAAGTGGCAGCAACATCAATCTGGGGCAGGGATAGAAATGACTGAAACTCACCAACTTCCATTAGGCACATGAGGTTGTCAGGTTTCAGTTCCCCCTGAAATCTAGTGGCAGTGTGATAGCCTGGCCGAGGAGACATAGGTCTCCCTGTGATTCAGACAGTAATAATCCATGGCAGCATCTGCTTATTGGAGTAGCTGGGTGACAGTCCTGTGGCACTACCTGTTATGGGGTGTGACAGTGCTGCATGTTGAGAAGGAAGGCATCAAACTTCACATAATAATTCATTTGTTGTGTGGTCCTTTCAGACTCCACAGAGCACCGGAATAATTTATACTTCTGTTAGCAGATGTTTGCTATCTTTTTGCTGTTGACCTTTTGAACTCTCCAACTTGAGACTGTGTGCTGACTGGGACAATTTATTTGGAACTCTTGACTTGGGACAATCACCTGAGGACCATCCAAGGATGTACCATGTTTGTGTTGTTGTGGAAAGGTTTGATCTTCACATTCCAGTTGTTGTCAATTTGAGCAGGATGTAATAGTTGCTGGCATTTCTACACAGCTTAGACTTCAAGCAAGAGTTACTGATTCACTAGGATTGGAAAGAGTTGAGGTGAAAACAATACATAGCCACTGAGCCCCACCACACTAAAGAGATACCCAGTGTCTCAGGCCATAGTACCGTACAGATCCTTTGCTAGGCTGTAGGGGAAAAGCTACAGTAACCAGTTCCAGCACTTGGACAAAGGGCTCATTAATCATTACTCCAAAAGCCCTCAACTCAATTTCCCTTTATCTGCTCATCTAGCTAAAGGGTGAAATATAATCATGGGGAGGAATAAGTGGAAAAACTCCTGCAACATGAATCATCAGAGTAGATCAATTCCCCCAAGGAACAACAAGGTGGACACAATAGAAGATCTTATTCATAAACTAATGGCTGAGATGTCGGAAATCAAATTCAGAATTTGAATGGCTAATAAGATTAACAGAATGGAGTCAAAGTTGGAATTAGTAATTCAAGGACCATTTGAAAAGTTGTCTCAAGAATTCAAAGAAATGAAAAACAAAGTCATGAAAGACTTTGACACATTGAGGCAAGAACGTGTAGCCCTCAAAGATCTGAGAAATACACTAGAATCCCTCAGTAAAATAATGGAGCAGGCAGAGAAAAGGATTTCTGACATTGAAGATAAAGCTTTTGAATGCTCCCAAATGCTCAAAAAGGAAAAGAAGTGGAGAGAAGAATCAGATCATTCTTTCAGACAGCTCTGGGACACTTTGAAGAAAACTAGTATTTGCCTTATGAGAATTCCTGAAGCCAACAAGGTTACTTAGATAGGCCCAGATGTTTTTCTTCAAGAGATAATCCTAGAGAACTTCTCAAACATGACAAGACATTTGGAAATCCAGAGAGCAGACAGTTTTAGAACCTCAGCATGAATAAATCCAAATAAAGCATCTCCCAGACACATTATAGTTAAACTCACCAAAGATAATATAATAAAGAGAAAATTCTGCAAGCAGCCAGATGTAAGAAAAGCATAACATACAAAGGTAGGAATATTAGAATGACTGCAGATCTCTCTGCTGAAAATTTTAAAGGTAGAAGAGTGTGGTCCTAGAACTTTAACATCCTAAAATAAAACAACTTTAAAATCAGGAACCTGCATCCAGGTAAACTGAGTTTCATTTATGATGGAGAAATTAAATATTTTAGTGACATCGTCACATGATGAAGAAATTTGCCATAAATAAACCATCTCTCCAGGATATTTTCAGACCTATCCTCCATAATAACCAGCACAATCCTCTACCACCAAACTAAACTCACTCTGAAACTTATGATCAAATTCCAACTTCTACAGTGCAAAAGGATTAAAAATGTCCACTGGATATTTGAAAAAATTGAAATACAAAATACTACCAAACTTGTCAATATTGTCAATTAATGTGAATGGCCTAGATTATCCTCTGAAGAGACACAGGTTGCATGACTGGATCCAAAAACTCTTGCCAGATATATGCATCTCATGTTTCTTTAAAAGATAAATAAAAACTTGGAGTGAAGTGATGGTCATATATAATTAAGGCAAAAGGCAATCGGAAAAAAGCAGATGTTGCAATTTTATTCTTAGATATAATAGGCTTTAAACCAACACAAGTAAGATAAGGATGGGCACTTCACATTAGTAAAAGGTAACATTCACAATAATGAAATTTCAATTATCAACATTTATGCTCCCAACCAGAATGCACCTCAGTTTATAAAAGAGACTCTAAAAGACATGAAAAACTTGATTTCCTCCAGTACCATAATAATTGGCAATTTTAACACCCGTTTGACAGTGCTAGATAGATCCTTCAATAAGAAACTAAGGAAAGCGTGGAATCAATGTCTCAATGCATATGTCCGAAGCTCCATATACCAAGGGTGGTGGGTTCAAACATTGCCCTTGTCAAATTACAACAACAACTACAAAAATAGCCAGGCATTGTGGCAAGTGCCTACTGTCTCAGCTACTTGGGAAGCTGAGGCAAGAGAATCACCAAAGCCAAGGTGTTGGAGGTTGCTGGGAGCTGTGTATCGCCAAGGCACCCAACCAAGGGTAATAAAATGAGACTCTGTCTCTACCAAATAGATCAATAAAATGGAAAAGAAAGAAGTAGGTAGAGAATGGGCATTTCTTAAACTAATAGAGGCCATCCACTGCAAAACAATTGCCAATATCATATAGACTTGAGTTAAATTAAAATCATTTCCACTCAGATTGGGAACAAGGCAAGGTTTTCCAATGTCTGCACTGTTTATTAACATTGGAATGGAGGTCTTAGCTATCACAATCAAGAAGGAAAAAGCAATCAAGTGCATACATATAGGGTCAGAAGAGATCAAACATGCACTCTTCTCGGATGATATGATTGTATATTTGGAAAAACACAGGGACTCAACTACAAAACACTTAGAAGTGATCATGAGTACAGCAGCATCTCAGGTTACAAAATCAATACTCACAATTCTGTAAGCTTTATGTACATCAAAATTAGTCAAGCTGAAAAACAGATTCTATTCTTTTCACAGTAGTGCCAAACAGGGTGAAATGGTTTGGAGTTTACCTAACAAAGGATGTGAAATATCTCTACAAAGATATCTATTAAACTCTAATAAAAGAAGTAGCTGAGGACATGAAGAAATGGAAAAACATACCATGTTCATGCCTGAGAAAAATCAACATTTATATAATGTCCATACTACTGAAAGCAGTACACAATTTTAATGCAATCCCTATTAAAGCACCACTGTCATACTTTAAAGACCTCAAACAAATAATACTTTGTTTTATAGAGAATCAGAAAAAACTCAAATAACCAAGACATTACTCAGAAATAAAAACAAATAAGGAGAAATCACGCTACCAGGCCTCAGACTATGCTATAAATTGAACGTGATCAAAACAGCGTGATAATGGCAGAAAAACAGACATGTAGATGTATGGAACAGAATAGAGAACCAAGAGATGAACCCAGCTACTTGCCATCATTTGATCTTCGATAAGCCAATTAAAAACATTCAGTGGAGAAAAGACTCCTTATTTAACTAAAGGTGCTGTGTGAACTGGCTGGCAACCTGTAGAAGACTGAAAATTGACTCATACTTTCACTATTAACTAAGGCAGTCTCACACTGGATTAAATATTTAAATTTAAGACATGAAACTCTAAAAATACTCAAAGAAAGTACAGGGAATATGCTACAAGAAATCGGTCTGGGCAAATATTTTATGAGAAGGACAAACCTGGGCAATTGAAGCAACACCACAAATACATTATTGATTTCTTATCCAACTAATAAGCTTCTGCACAGCCAAGAACACAGTATAAGCAAGCAGACAGCCCTCAGAATGGGCAAGGATATTTGCAGGTTATGTCTCAGACAAATGTTTAATAACAAGAATCCACAGAGAACTCAAACATGTCAGTGCGAAAAAAACAAGTGTTCCCATATAAGTTTGGGCAAGAGACTTGAAGAGAAATTTTCTGAAGAAGGCAGGTGAATGGTTTATAGACACATGGAAAAATGCTCTTCATACTTAATCATCAGAGGAATGCAAATCAAAACCACTGTGAGATATTATCTGCCTCCAGTAAGATGAGTCCACATCACAAATCCCCAAACCATAGCTGTTGGCATGGCTGTGGATAAAAAGGAACACCTCTTCACTGTATTTGGGATTGCAACCTAATGCGTTCCATTTGGAAAGATGTTTAGAACTCACTTAGGGATCTAAAAATAGACCTGCCATTTGATCCTTCAATTCCTCTGTGAGATACATTTCCAGAGGCACAAAAATCACAATATAACAAAGATATTATCAACAGAATGTTTATTGTAGCCAAATTTATAATTGCAATGTCATGGAAGAAGCCCAAGTGCCCATCGATGCATGATTGGATTAATAAATTGGATTATATGTACTACCATGGAATATTATGCAGCCTTTAAGAAGATGGAGACTTTACCACTTTCATGATTACATGCATGGAGCTGGAACATATTCTCTGGAGTAGGTGGAACTAAAGCCAAGAGCCACAATGCTTGACTACCTTTTCTATTTCAGTAGAAACTGGGTGGGAGATCGAAACTGAGGGTGTCTTGCTGTTGCTCAGCATTGTCTCCAGCACATGATCTCAGGGGATCAGCCCACCTTGACCTCCCAGAAGATCCAAATATTGTAGTCAGGCATGGCAAATTCATTGAACTGTAATTAAGAAATGACCTTATTAGGAGTTATTAGGAGTGTCCATCCTCAGACCCTGGTGACCTTTATGGATTATTTCAGGACTATTTTGCATATCCGTGGTAGTAGATATTACCACAATTATGCACAGATCTCTTTTTGGCTTATCAGGTTACATTAGTGATTGTGTATTGAACGTGTAGCCCAACATAATTTTTCTACTTCCTATATGACCAAGAAGCCAAAAGTTTGGACATACCTACCCAGAGGTCAGGAATTTTGGAACATTCCAGATAGGTGGATATTTCCCATGATCATCATAAATAACTGCAGGTATGAAGGACGCTTCTGGACACATTGTCTAACCAGTTTTCTAGAGAGTACCCTCAATGAAACACTTACCGTCAAAAACAAGCCTATTTTAGAGAAAGAAATACAATCTCACGAAAAGTAGAATAGAGAATAGTGTCTGTGAAATCACTGTCTGATCTTTGGGCTCAAAGTCTTGTTCTATAACATCCCAAAGAAGCACTAGCTATAAACCATACTATTCCACTTGCTTGCAAATCCGTGATGTAGAATGTTAAGGAAGGGTTGTTGAATTCCTTGGCCAGATATATAAAGTTTAGGAAGCAGGAATTGAGTGTAGAGATAAGAACCCCACTCTTTTGTAATAGTTTGAATTGAATTAAAAACCCAAATTGCCACTACACATGCTTAGCAATAATGTTAATGTTAAAGATGGTAACCCAGGGCAACACCCATTGTTATGTCATCCATGGTGGCCATATAGCGACATCATCCTCTAAAATCCTGGGATCCTGTCTTCTGGTCAAGAATACTAAGTGGCCTTTTCTGCTCACTTCATCTGGGGTCCTTCAAGTATTTGAACCAGGAAACTTCTTAGCCCTCCTTTCACAGACAGAGAAGTGATCTCCCATTTGTGCATTATTCATTCTATTGATGTTTGAGATTCCTGGCACTAGGCTGACACAATAGTTGTGATTTTGTACAGCAGCATATCTGTAGCATTTTGTCACAGCTGACAAAAATGCATGGAGTCACTTTAGTAGGATGCTTTTTTTTTTTTTTCACTGAGACAGAGTTTCACTTTGTTGCCCTATGTAGAGTGCTGTGGCATCACATCTCACAGCAAATTCCTACTCCTGGTCTTAGATGATTCTCTTCCCTCAGCCACCTGAGTAGCTTTAACTATAGGCATACTCCACAAAACCTGGCTATTTATTATTACAGTTTGGCCAGGGCTGGTTTCAAATGCACCACCCTTATAATATGAGTCAGGTGCTCTACCCACTGAGCCACAGGCAACACCTGTTTGATGCTATTTGAAGGACCTATTTGACACCTACCCCAAAACTTCCATTTGAGAGAAGCTTACAAATTTACTATGCCTGGCTACAGCCTCCTTTTGGTCATAACTTCAAAGGTCTTAAGCATGTCTACTTTTCTTGAACCATCAAGGTAATTCTGGTCTTTTTTGATGATAAAAGTGTTTGTTGCTTGATTTGTTGGTTTGTCTGAGCATGGGTATTTTTGACACACATTTTGTGTATGTGGCCCAGGCTAGTCTTTCGTGGCCTCAGCCTAGATCATAGCAACATCAGATTCCAGGATTGAGACAATATTTCTGTCTGAGAATCCCATGTGGCTAGGAATACAGATGCCCATAGTAATGCCTAGATAAGTTTTCACTTTGTAGTAGAGACAGGGTCTTAATCTTTCTCTGTCTATTCTCAGAAAGCCCTCCTTCAAGAACTCCACTAACCTCAGCTTGTCAGAGGGATAGGATTATAGGCGTGAGCAAACACATTTCATCATTTTCTCCTTCTTTCTTTCACCCCCACCCACACTTCACCTCTACCTCACTTTATCATTCCTTCCTCCAATTCTGTCTCTCTCATTTGCTTTTTCTCTCCATTCAATTCTTTCCTTCATTCCTTTCTTTCCTCTATCACTCTCCTCTACACCTAAAGGAAAATTTCAGTAGTAACAAACAAACAAATTACACAAGTGATCCCTGAATGTGTTGTGTTGAACACCATAATTTAAATGGGTGAATTATAGAGTGAGTAAATTGTGTCTGATTAGAATTATAATTTTTTAATTGACAGGGTATTATCTACAAGGAAAATAGAGAAAAACTTCTCTAAAATATAAGCATGGATGAGCACCGTAGCTTATACCTATACCACCAGCAATTTCAGAGGCCAAGGCAGAAAGGTCACTAGAAGCTAAGGGATTTCCAACCAGACTGAGCAAGATAGTAAGACACCATTTGTCCAAGACATAAGTGCAAAACTTCTCCAGAAGTGGTGATATAGGTCTGTACTCTCAGCTGCTCAAAGCATAAACTCAGGAGGATCTCTTGAGTTTAGCAGCTTGTATTTCCTTGAGCTGAGTGTACCAATGTATTTTTTCTGGGGAAAAGTTGAAAATGCAGTATTGAATCTATAAGAGATATGCTGCATAGATTTAGGAAAAATCAGTTAGCATAGAAATATTTCTTACATGTATCCCAAATGGGATTGATTACCAGGATTGCCAGTCTAGCACAATATGGAAAAATCAGCCAATAAAATACACTACATTAATAGAAACAATAAGAAAAACCAAATGGTCATCTCAAGGGATAAAGAAAAGATTTTTTGGGTAGCTCCCATGGCTCAAAGAAGTAGGGCACCTGCACCATATGCCAGAGATGGTGGGTTCAATCCCAGCCCTGGTCAAAAACTACAAATAAAATAAAATTTAAGTCTTTTGACAGAGGGAACATATCCTGTTGATAAAATCTTTTAAAAATCTTAGATGAGAGGGGAACATCTTCAGGTCTACTAATGGTCTACAGATGATTGTACACATATAGCTTGCTATATTCAAATGATGGAATATTTTTCAACAATCAAAATGAATGATGTGAAAATTTATGTTATAATAGGATTCAACCTTAAAATCCTGCCTCAAGCTGCTGAGGAGACAGCCACGTACACATGAACTGGCCAGAATGAATCTAGACAGGGTGCACCAAATAGTAATTATGGCTACAACCAAAAAATAGCCTGGAATTGTGGTGGCTGCCTGTAGTCCTAGCTACTTGGGGGGTGGAGGCAGGAGAATCAAATCAGCCCAGGAGTTGGAGGTTGCTGTGAGCCACGATTCACGGCACTCTACACTCTACCCAAGGCTACAGCTTGAGGCTGTTTCTCACACACACACACACACACACAAAAAAAAATCATTATAATAAGGGAACAAAGCCACTTACAAAATCCCACACGGATCATGACTGCACTCAGACAAAAACATCAAGATAAGAACAATTGTCTGCTAGGAGTAGGGGGCAAGGTGGGAGGGTATAGTGGTGGGGAAGATGAAAGTGATTTCTAGTAGGTATTGATATTCTTTGTGTGTGGAGAGAAGACAAAGTTTTAAAATTAGATTTTGATGATAACTGTGCAATTGTGTGACTATACTAACACAGAAGTGTACACTTTCAAAGTATGAACTACTTATTTCAATGTAGCTACTTGACGATGCTTTCCAAAACATGAAATTCTCAAAAGGCTCACAGCATAAGAAGTACCCAGGAGGTGCGAGGACTGGAGAGACATTCAACCCTTTCTCCCTGCTCACACACAGGTTATCATGAATTAACATGGAATGCACATTGTTCCATGCTGCTGAAGTTGTCATTTTCTTTTCCCTTGAGACAAAGACTGACTCCTTCTACTTGGAAGAGTGACCTAACATCATCAGAGCTAACCATAATCTCAAAGTCCTGGACTCAAAAGGTCCTATTGCCTCAGCCTCCTGAGCATCAGGGAGTCCATGTGCCCCCCACCCCACAGTGCCCAGTTTTTTTTGACCACCTGCTTCTGCCTCCTAGAGTGTTAGCATTAATGCACCCCAGACCTTAAATTTGGGATATTTTTCCAACTATGATTGGTGGCCAGTGGTGGTGTTTCACGCCTGTCATCTGCCATTTTGGAAGGCCAAGTCAGTTGGATTGTCTGAGTTTCTGAATTGGAGACAAGCTTGAGCACTAGTGAGATTCCCATCTCTGAAGAATAAAAAATGGCCAGATATTATTCAGGCACCTGGAGTCCTAGTTGAGGGAGTAGGTTGACTGGATGGCAACACTTGAAGCTTGCTGTGAGCTATATCAGGTGCTCTACTGAGGGAAACAAAATAAGACTGTCACAATACATAAATGGAGAAAAACATTTGTAGGGAACTTACCCCTCATTTTTACTCTTGATCAAGATTGTAGTTTTGAATTTTTTCCCCTAGATTAGACATGAACTAGAGAAGTGATTCTCCCATTGAGAAATGTTTATCCTACAACATCTTTTAATCAACCCTTTGGATTTTATGTAATTCTGAACCATTGATATCCTAGATTCTTGTAGTCACTGGAAACTGTACACACAATGAATTATTGACTCAAACAAGGCTTTTCCTATGCATACTAAAAAATTCAGAGGATACCTTCCACCTCTTCTGTTGAACTCCTTCAATCTGGGCCAAAGTTACATTTCCCCAATCATACTGAGCCAGGGGCCAGATATCTGGGGACAACATCTACACATCAGTTTAAATGGCAATATCCTAAAAAAACAATCCAAAAACTGTTTTCCAGACTCATTCCCCCTGGTTGGAGTCACAATAAACCTCCTCTATTATGTAGTTCCACATTCCATCATTCTACTAACCTCTTCTTGTACTTTGGCTTTTGGAAAGTGTGCCTAGAAAATTTTCTTTCTTTATTTTATTATTTTTCATGGAACAGAATCTCACTCTGTTGCCCAAGCCAGAATGTTATTGCATCATCCTAGCACACAGCAGCATTCAACTCTTTTGTTGAAGGGACCCTCCTGTGGAGTAGGTGTAACTAAAGGAAAAGGCCAGAACCCTTGACAACTTTTTCTATTTTAGTACAACTGGGTGTGTGATCAGGGCTGAAGATATCTTGCTGTTGCTCAGCCTTGTCGCCAACCCCTGCACTCAGGGGATCAGCCCAACTTGGCCTGCTAGAATACAGAAATGATGTATTCATGCATGGGAAAAGTCATTTAGTTCTAATTGAGAAATGACCTTTTTGGGGGATTTGAGGACTACTTAATCCTCAGGCCCCTGTGACACATAGGAATTATGTCAGGACGGTTTTGCATATCCTTGGTGGCAGATATCACCACAAAAATGCACACATCTCTTTTTTGTGCATCAGGTTTCATTAGTCATTGTGTATTGAACGTGTGACCTAAAATAACTCTTCTACTTCTTATGTGATCAAGAAGCCAAAAGTTTAGACACATTTGGCACGGAGGACAGGAATGTTGGAACTTTCCATATCATCTTTTATTTCTAATCGTCATCATAAATAACAGCAGGTATGGAGTACACTACTGGACACGTTGCTTAACCATATTTAAAGAGAGGACCTTCAGTGAGACACTTACTGCCCCAAACAAGCCTATTCTAGGGAAAGAATTGAAATATCATGAAGAGTAGAGCAGATAACTGTGTGATGTTCCTGTCAGGTCTGTAAGATCACTGTCTGATGTTTCACCTCTGAGTCTTGGTCTCCAATATCCCATGGCATCTCTAGTTATAAACCACACTCTTCTATTTGCTTACAAAGGAAAGAAAGGGTTGTTGAATCCCTTGAGCACAGATACAAAGAACCTTTAGGAAACAGGAAGTGATTGTGGAGAAATGAACCCCATAAGTGTTTTAACAGTTTGGATCCAATGACATACCCAGGCAGCCACTACACATGCTTTGCGGGAATAAGGTTAAGCTTAAAGATGATAACTCAGGGCAACACCCATTGTGATGTCATCCACTGTGATCATATAGTGACTTCATCCTGTAATGTCCTGGCATACAGGCTTCTGGACAAAGATACTAAGTGGCCTTTTCTGCTCACTCCAGCTGTTGTCCCTCAAGATTTTGTAACCACGATACTTCTTAGCTCTCCATTCACAGAAAGAGAAGTGATCTCCCACTTCTGCCTTATTGATTCTCTTGATGGTTGAGATTCTCTGCACAACAGTTGATATTTTGTACAGCAGTCTGACTCAAGCTGCATCACAGGAGACAAAACTGCTTGGAGTAACTTAAGTAGTATGCTATTTTTTTTTTCCTCAGAGACCGAGTTTTACTTTGTCACCATTGGTAGAGTGCCTTGGCATCCCAGCTCACAGGAAGCTCCAACTCCTATGCTTAGGCGATTCTTTTGCCTCAGCCTCCCAAGTAGCAGGGACTACAGGTGCCTGCCACAACAACCAGCTATATTTTTTACATTCCTGACATACATTACTAAGACTAATACTTTCTAGTTTCATGCATATAAATATAAAAGAGGTAAAGTCTCATTCTATTTTCAATGAAGTATAGTATTCCATATCATAAAATATACCACAACTTTAATTTACTTTTTTTAAATTAAATCATAGCTGTGTACATTAGTGCAATCAAGGGGTATAATGTGCTGGTTTCATATACAATATGAAATATTTTCCTCAAAGTATTTA
>CAUYON010056665.1:0-42210 GCA_963573935.1 Arctocebus calabarensis
AACCTTGATTGATTCTTCCTTTACTAAAGATTTCTCTGTTACATGTGACGCTGTTGGATACCATTTTACTGTCAGTAGACCAGTATGGGTGGAGGGAGGGCAATTGGTGGGATCACACCTATGGTGCATCTTAGCAGGGTACTGGGGAAACTTATTAAATGTAGAGTATCAATGTCTTTATATAGTGATCAACAAAATGCCATGAGGCTATCTGTAACAGTACGATCAAAACATTTCTGAATGTATATGAATCGTGCCCTATGATTGCACCAATGTACAGAATTATGATTCAATAAAATTATAAAAAAAAAAAATTGAAGTCAATCCTCTGAATCCGTGCTGGTGATTTATCAGCTAAGTTTATGTGATATTCTAAATCCTTTGTTGTCTACAATGTTCATGGCATCTTCTCAAGAAGTGGATTCCATCTCAGGAAACTACTTTCTTTGCTCATCTGTGAGAAGCAACTCATCATCTATTAACAATTCATCGTGTGAGTGCAGCTATTTAATCGCATCTTCAGGTTCCACTTCTAGTTCTTGTTTTCCCCACCAGATCTGCAATTACTTTCTTCATTGAAATCTTGAGCCCCTCAAGGTCATTGATGATGATTGGAATCAACTTCCCCCAAACACCTGTTAACATTGATGTTTTGACCTCCTCCCATAAATCATAAATGTTCCTAATAGCATTTAGAATGGTGAGTCCTTTCCAGAATGTTTTCAATTTACTTTGCCCAGATCTATCAGAGGAATCACTGTCTATGGCAGCTGTGGCCTTGTGAAATTTATTTCTTAAATAATAAGACTTGAAAGTCAAAATTACCTCTTGATACATGGGTTGCAAAATGGATGTTGTGTTTGCAAGCATGAAAACAACATTAATATAGTGCATCTCCATCAGAGCACTTGGGTGAGCAGGTGCATTGCTTATGAGTAGTGATATTCTGAAAGAAATCTATTTTCCTAAGTGGTAGGTCTCAATAGTGAGCTTAAAATATTTAGTAAACCATGCTGTAAACAGATGTGCTGTCATCCAGGCTTTGTTGTTCCATTTGTAGAGCACAAACAGAGTAGATTTAGCATAATTCTTTAGGGCCCTAGGATTTTCAGATTATTAAATGAGCACTGGCTTCAATGTAAGGCCACCAGCTAGTTAGGTTGGGTCTTAAGGCGTCATCCTGTCCTTTAAATGTTTGAAACCAGGGATTGATTTTTCCTTTCTAGCAATGAAAATCCCAGTAGCACCATATTCCAATAAGATAGATAGATCTTATTTGAAATTTTGTTGTGTAGTATATCCACGAAGTATAGCTACTTCTTAGGTAAATCTGGATAATTTGCTGCAGCTTCTGCAAAAACACTTGCTGCTTCACCTTGCACTTTTAATATTCTGTAGATGACCCCTTTCCTTAAACTTCATGAACCAATCTCTTTTAGCTTCACACTCTACTTATAATGCTTCTTCACCTCTCTCAGCCTTCATAGATTTGAATTAGTTAAGACGAAGTCTCAAGCTGTTGCCCTGAGGAGATTAGGCTTTGGCTTAAGGGAATCATGGAGAAACTGGCCCTTTTCCCTTCGTTGGTTCACTGAAAGATCAACTCACAATTATGGCAGATTAATAAGAGAGATGTTTATTTCCAAATACCATGCATCTGGGGGGAACCACAGATTACCCAATGTCTCAGTGCTGGTCAGAGACTTTTATAAATGACTTTTAGAAGGGAGGAGGGAGAATGTGGAAAGTATAGATGGAGCAAGTGGTTGCCAAGAAGGATGCATAGATGGAGAGAAATAGAAAGATTTGTAGATTAATCTAAGACATAGGTATTGTGCTTTAAATGACCTTGGGTCCAGGTCTATTAGCATGTCATAAGGAAGTCAGCAGCTCCTTTTGATTCTCCATCAGGTTACTCAGGTTTTATGTAGATAGAGGAAAGCCCTCCTTCAAAGCTTCCTGATCATGAATGACCTGTAATTCAAAATATTCTTTATACAAAGGTGTCATGTTTGGGGGCAAAATTTCCTTAGCTCCTTCACTGGTTTGATCTCCTGTTCAAAACTTTCTATGTATCAGCAATAAGGCAGTTTTGTTAGTGGAGTGAACTTTTGATTTCCTTCAAGAACTATTTTCTTGCATTGACAACTTGGTTAACTATTTGATGCATACAGTCTAGAGTTTGATCTATCTCAGTTTTCTTTTGAAACAAAATCTCAACTTGTTTACTTGAGTAGAGTGTCATGGCATCACAGCTCACAGCAACCTCAAACTCTTGGGCTTAAGCGATTCCCTTGCCTCAGCCTCCCAAGTTGCTGGGACTACAGGTGTCTGCCACAGTGCCGGGCTATTTTTGTTGTTGTTGTTTTTGTTGCAGTTGTCATTGTTGTTTAACTGGCCCGGCCAGGTTCAAACCTCCCAACCTCAGTACCTGTGGCCAGAACAGTAACCACTGAGTTACGGGCAATGCTCCATCTCAGCTTTCAATATGCTTTTCTCACTAAGTTTAATCATTTCTAGCTTTTCTTTTCAAGTGAGAGATATGAAAATCCTTTCACCTGAACACTTAGAGGCCATTGTAGGATTATCAATTGACCTAATTTCAACATTATGTAGTCTTGGGAGTAGGGAGGCCCCAAGGAGAGGAAGAGAGACTTGGAAGCTGCAGATGAGTAGAGCAGTCAGAATGAGAGAGAATACCCGAAAGGGTGAGGTCTGGGAAAACAGGTCTTCTCAAGGACAGCACAAGGATACACTTGCAGGGTCCTTTCCATGGTGACTCAGCCCTTAGTAATTTGTAAACCTAACTTCCTGAAACTTGAAAATTTCCAAGTTCCGTGAAATATTGTAGTTCTGTAGGGGCTGGACTAGCATCTCCTGCTTGATTCAAACTGGCCAATGAGAAGGGTACCTGTAGGGTGGAACTTTTTGACTGTTGATAAAAAGGGAAAGATCAAGCCAGACCGGGAGCGTGGCCATTTGGAATTCTTCTACGCCCTAAGCTCTCAACTGGTGAATAAAGCCCTACCTCTTACAAACGTGATGTTTGGGTGCTCTTTCTCTCCATTGGGCCTTGTCTTCCTGCAACAAGAACACACAGATTCGTGGATCGCTTTCACCTTCTCATAAATAAGTGCAGTTATTTATAGCACCCCAAAACAATTGCCACAGTAACATCAAATATCACTGATTGATACAGGGTTCTCTTCCCACATTCAGGGCTGTACAGGGACCCAAGTTTTCTAGATCTGAGCAATTTCATGTAGGCTGACTGGTTGCATCTCTTCTGAAGTGGACGCTGGGCCATTTGGCCCAACCTGGAGGGGCTGTATTCATTCATTTGTTAATACTGTCATTAATATTGAAAAGGTGTATTCCATCTACCATGTCCTGACCAAATGTAATTCTTAAGACCTTTAACCCCTAGACAAAAGACCCACATGGGGACGTACCACTTGGGTCTTTCCCTCTGCCAGAAGCTCTGGTGCTTTTTATTCCTTCTGTATTCCTTTCTATCTAATAAATCCTATCTTATCACTGATCTGTGGTCTGTGGGTTCGTTCATTCTTCAAATCCTTGAAACCAAGAACCTAATGCAGAAAGAAATTCTATCAACACGATCACTTTCATGATCACCATGAAAGATACAATGAAATGGTTTGGCATACTATAAGAATTACCAAAGGAGACCAGGAATGATGACTCACACCTGCAATCCTAGCACTCTGGGAGGCCAAGGAGGGTGGATTGCTTGAGCTTATGAGTTGAAGAAGAGCCTGAGCAAAAAGTGAGAACCCCCCCATTAAAAATAGAAAAACTGAGGCAAGAGGATTCCGTAAGCCCCAGAGTTTGAGGTTACTATGAACTATGATGCTATGGCACTCTACCCAGGGCAATAGCTTGAGACTTCATCTGGTGGGGTGGGTGGGAAAATATGACACAAAGACACTGGTGGAAAAATGGAGCTCATAGCTTGCTAGATGTAGGGTTGCCATAGACAATGCAATATGCACCAAACACAATAAAATGAGCTGTGCCTGTAATAAGTTTTCCCATGTAGCAATCAGCTCCCCAAAGCATCAGTTTTATATTCTGTGGAAAGGGGATATAACATCTTTCTGTCCCCTGCTGGGTCATTGTTGAAGTTAAGCAATGGCCATGAAATATGCTTTATAAACAAGAGAATACCGTGTACATATACAGTGCTGTATTTATTATTTGATAGCCATTGCATTTGCAGGTAGGGCAGCTTAGTAGTTAAGAACCAAGGTATCAGAGCTGGCCTGTTGAAGACTATTTGGAACATTTCCAGTTACTTTTTTCTCTTATTACCTGTGTGTTCTAACAGAATGCAAACTCAAATCAATCTAATCAGAATGCAGGCTCAAAATAATTTAGGCAGCAAATCTGGTATATTGAAAACTGGTATATAGAAATTACAGTTCTAATTGAGATTCACACTTTTAAAAATTCATAGTATTATTTTCTTAAGTCTGTATGATTTATTACAGAAAAAAACCTAAAATAAGAAATATATTTTTCTCTTTTGTTTTTTAAACTTCTAAGTTAGGAGTTATTGCATCCTGAATTCTGTCCAGCTGACATTCACAGTTTCTGTAAATATTGTACAATTAGAATTGATCAGCATAATGACCTTATGTACAGAAAATCTTCAAGCACTAAATAAGATTTAATTAAATCGTGTCGAATATGTTATTGATAACACAATACAGTAGATAAATGTATTTTCAAACCACTTCCAACAATAAATTTTAAAATGAAAAGAAAGTCCAGGTTAAGCTTCAGCTAACCTAAACAATCCATTTTCATTAAAAAGGGATTTATTTAGATTTAGTACAGAGGCAAATATAAAAGATTGTTGGATTATAAGTACTCGAGCAATTGTTTATAAGCACTGAAGTGGATAAGTAAGAGATAGAAACATTTAAGAGACATGAAGAAAGATAGATCTGGCAGTGAAATGGAATAAAGCACCCAGTGTTTATAAAAAAAATAATAGCACAGCACTTTGGCAATATAAAAGGTGGCCTAACATAGACTACTGATTGATAAGATGTACTTTTTATAATAGCATCTAAACAATCCTGAGAGTTTATGCAAAATTCATCACTTTATTTAAAGATACTTTAAACATAGACCCTGCAAAGTTATGATAAAATGTGGAAAGTCGTCTGGGTATTTTGTCCAACAATGACTCCAGTATTGAAGTAGAAGACGCTATGTATGTCACTGACTCTCAAACTCTGAGGTAACGCAGCTCTGGTTAAAAATACAGGTGTATATAAATCCGAACTCAATAATGATGGACTGGAGAAATGGATTTTGAGTGGCAAATTCTGCGGGTAGCCCAAGATAAAACAATTTCCTGTTTACAAATAGAAGCACTAAAGAGCTGCTTCACTAATGCAAAAGCTAATTAGTACTTTGGGTAATTGTCCCAAGGCAGAGAAGATAGCAAATACAAAGGAGAATAGTTTAAGAGAGGTGCCTAAGCATAAAATAAATAATCCAAAATTAAAACTTCTTAGGGGAACAATGGTAAACAAATAACAATCACCCTGGGACATATTCTTGCTGAAGTGAGGTGAAGTTGAAATTTGTGAATAACGTGGGGCATTTCCACAAATTAATTGCCACAGAACTAAGCATGGAAATAAAATTTCTGAAACCAAACACAGTTTTTCAGAATTTACTTCATGAAGAACAGTCTGCTGAAGTGCTCTATGGTCCCAATTGTGAGAGAAGTGATAGTTAGTGCCCGAAGGTAGGATTTTAGGGCTTGAAGGTTGTACAATTTGGAGTGTCTCTCAGTAAGTAAGATAAATATAAAATTACTCTTACAAAACTAGATATAAGAGAATTATTTTATTTGGAATGAGAAATGAAGTGACAATAAATTGCAAATGTTAAAAAGCTGACCAATGGCACAACATTACATAATCTAGGCTATAAGTGACACAGGGTCCCCTCTCCCCCATTCAGGGTTGGACAGGGAATCCCCATTTCTTAGGCTTGGGCAACTTTATAAAGGGAACACCCTGTCATCCTGCCCCCCAGCTGGAGAGATCACATTTATTAATACACTCATTAACATTAAAAAGATGTCTGCCATCTACCAAGTCCTGGGCAAGTGTAATTCTCAAGACCTTACACCTCTAGACAAAGACCCACATGGAGGCTTCTCCTCTGCCAAAAGCTCTGGTGCTTTTTATTCTTACCATATTCCTTTCTATCTAATAAATCCTATCTTACCACTAATCTGTGGTCTGTGGGGTCATTCTTCAAATCCCTAAGACCAAGGATCTAGCAGAAAGAAATTCCAGTAACATGGGAAGAACCTATAATTTTTCACTCATATTCTGACATAAATCTGATCTGGGAACCTTTTTGTCAAGGTGTTAGGGAAAAAAAGTCAGGAGAAGAACACCATGGAAACCATTCCTAAACCAGGAGAGCTAAGCCGTAGCTTCACAACTTAATTAGATATAAAGAGATGACTTTAAGCCACATAAACTCAAACTAAGTGTACACCTAACTTCATCTCCTTTAGTAGATTCCATACTTGGGCAACTCCAAAGTCATTCAACAAGGGAGGAAAAGTGACAGAGGGCAAGTTGGAGTTCAGTGATAGTAGCCTTAAATATTTAAGTCAAAACGTCTGATTGTTGCAAATTTTACAAAAACAACATTTTGATGAACACACTGGAAGCACATTGCTGGAGTCTTATCATCACCTTGCAAGGGGCCCAAGCAAGCGAGGAATCCTGCAGGCTCAGCTTCATTCACTTCACCATAACCTTGCCTCTGCTGATTCGTTATTCTTTTCAATTGGACGCAGATTGCCACAGGTAGGAGGTGAAAATACTCTGTAGGCTGGGCCAGACATTATATTTTCTTTAGCAATAATTAGGAAGTTGTAATATGATTGACTTCCAGCTCTTTAACCTCTACTTTATATTTGCAGAACTTACCAAAAGGGAGAAGTCTAACAGACATTCAAAAATATTTAAGGAAAATTTTGCTTGTTGATTTCTTTGAGGATCCCAGATTCTTCCACAGAAAGATTAATGGGACTTCAGTGCCGAAAGATTTAGAATTTCTATGCCATATATGGTATTGGCTTGAAGGATGACGTTGAAGCTTTCTCCACCCAAGAAAAATCTGCCCTGTAATAGTATTAACCTTCTCTCTCAGACACTCATCATTATAGAACAAAAGAATGATTAAAAGCCATTCTTCCATTAAAATTCAAAATCTTCTCTAACTGAGGCTAAGAAATTTGGCTGCATTATTATCAATTAGAGAACTCACTGAGAATCAGTGTATTAGAGCAGAGAGTCACCAACCATGTATCTTAGAGAATATTACCCAGGAAAGCTATGTTCTGAAGATCTGAGGCAGAACAGAGGTAATGAATATAGATAGAAGGCAATGATCTCTTCCAGGAAGAATTTCTGCTTACAAAGGACAAGCCATAATTGGCATTCAGTGAGGGGTGGGAAGTGAAGAGTATTGGCAGCCACAATTTGGAAGAGGTAAGAAAAATGGAGAAGGAAGAGATAGAGTGGTGCTAAAGCACATAGTTATTTTATTGTACAGTCTTGCCACGGGCTTGCTTTGCCCTTAGTATCTGACCATAATCAAAGTGAGGCAGGTGCACACATGTGTTAGCCCTGTATGTTTAATCCATGGGCATTGGATTGGAGAGGTTAACAGTAAACTCCAGAAAGCTAACAGGTCCCTTTTCATACCAGGCATTTATAGACATTTGACAGAGGGCTGTTTCAGGTGGCAACATTATGCCTGCCAGCACTTCCCCCAAACATATACCCACATGTACTGTCATTGGTACATGAGATGTTACGATTTGATCATTTCATGATTTCATTTTGCATCTTATAATGTGATAAAGAAAAAAATCAACCATTGAGTATATAGCTGCTATAAAATTATCCTTTGAAATGAGTTAAATAAGTGAAAAAGTGGACCAATTTAGAAGTAAAGAATAACTAATAATCTTTTGAATAGGTGACACTGAGATGTAACAAATCTATACAGATGGAGTGAGAATAATGAAGCCCGGAACATACAACCTCTTCTTTCCTGAAGAGTATGGAGAAGAGGTTATTTTGCAAGAGACCACAGAACATATTTTGCATTAAAGGAAATTCATACTCAAATTCCTAACATTTTATGAAATAGAAATGAAAATAGAAGGCCCCCAAATATGGGTAAATTCTTTCTCTAAGTTTTAAGTTTTATCATGAATTGTGCTCCCCATTTTTACTCACGAGGAGTTTGAGGTATAGAGTAATCAGGTTGATGACTGAAGTGCAAGAAACAGAGCTCAGATTTGAATGCAAATCTGTTATCCCCAAATTCCATGGTAACTGTTACTCCAGCATTGGTTTAGGACACTCGGGTAAAAATTCATAAGGCAAAGAATTAGTACAAGTGGGAAAATGGGAAATGCCTTAAGCACAAGTAGAACATTTACTTAAACAGTTATAATTGGCTAAAAGTTTACTAATTCCTAGAGGTGAAAAGTTGTTAACACCAATTCTACACAGCAGTCAGAATGTTTAACTATAAAATGTGATAAAAATTTTATGAAAAAATTAAGCATATACATATACATATGTATGTGTGTGCACAAAAAACACTCTTCCAGTAAATGCATCTATGAATTGGGGGCTATTGATAATAATCCATATTCCATTATTACCCATTACCTTCTGGATTCGAATCCTTACTAGCAAGATTTTCAACTTCTCAAAGTGTGAGTTTTCTCAAAACAAGGATAATAACGGCAGCTATCCTGTTCCGGTGAGGATAAAATGAGGCAACGGTCAAAATATGCTGAAAACTGTGCCTGGAATATCATAACGGACAAATGCCTAGAAGGGGTTATTACTACTGTCTACTGATGGTACAATTTAAAATATACACAAAATGCACAGATGTTTCACTCTTCATTGAAGCAATAGTTGATCTGTTTCAATCACAGACATACATTATGAGATAGAAGACTAAAATTATTTTCAAACCAGCATTTGACAAAACAATTGAAAAATGTATGGGAACGGTTTTGATAAATGGGCACATACTATGCAGAGGAGACCCTTGCCCGACAGCTTGCCCTTCCTGTGAGTGGCTAAAAAAGTGAATGTTCTTATGTCTGAGACCTTTCCTGACGCTTTGCCCATGCTAACACTCTGCTTTATCAACTTGTACGGAATGTAAGTGCTACACAGAAGCAAGCACAGTGAAGGGGTTCCTAGACCAGTCTTAGTTGAGATTAAGTCTGAATCCAAAAGGATGCTGCATAAGATAGCAAGGAGAGAGCCGGGGTTTATCCAGGCAGACACCTTTTGTATGCAGATGCCTACAGAAACAGTATTGCTCATTCCTGGAACTGAAGGTCCTCTACCGTAACCTGAGCTTAAAGTACGGTAAGTTCTCACTTCACACAGTTGACAAGTTCATGGAAACTGCAACTTAAAGGGGGACAACATATAATGAAACCAGTTAGACCACAGCCTAGTTGCTATAAACAAGAGGTAAGTTCCTAAGGCTTATTTCTGGTCACAAAATCACCACCAAACTTCTAAATAAAGACCAAAACACTTCTAAACATTGAAATAAATGTGAGCTTTACTTATATTTATGCAAAATTAAGAGAAACATAAGATAATAATTTACCTGCACATTCCAGCTCAAGGTTGAGCTGCTGGAGTCTCTCTCAGCAGTTCAGGGTGCCAGGGAGGAACTAATCCCAGGGAAGACACCCTTCCCTTGGCAGAACACACACTTAAGCACAGACCCACAATCACTCAGACTGGGACCACTTAGATGTACCATTTTCCCTGGTGTGCATAGCTTTGGGATATGAGAGAAAATCCATGCAGATGTGGAAAGAAACTACACATTCATGGCCTTGGCCAGAAATTGATTTTTTTCCTCATCAATGTTATAATGAAATGATGTTGAATGAAAATGATGTTATTCAGGGACCGGCTCTATGGGAAGCTTGAGAAAATGAGTCTTGTCTCATTGTAATAGAGCCTGTGTGTCTTGCTAAAGATTTCAGACTTTATCTTGAGAGAAGCTAGGGGTAACTGGAAGACTTTATACCTGTGAATTACACGGTCACTTTTGCTAAGAAACTGCCAGCAAATATGTGATAGGAAATCTTAATCTCAAGTCCATGGACACTTCTTGACATTTATGGAGATCTGTGAACTAAGATAGAAAAATGGAAAAAATAAACTTTATTTTTACTGAACAATTTAACATATTACTAAAGAAGTACGTATTCCTATATAACCAATTTGTTTATAATATATAGGTAACTATTTTAATATAATTGGTTTTCTCTGTAATTCTGTATATTTTATTTTAGGCTTAAAAATTATTCTGAGAAGGGGTTCAGATAGCCAGATAGCCAAAGATAGCCAAAGGGATATATGGCACAGGACATGGAGAAGGTTAAGAAAGTAAGGAAGGATTGCAGGCATTCCAACAGAGACTGCAGATTCTTCACGGCACAATCTAGGGGGCTGGCCAAGAGTTCAAGTACAAATCACATATCCCAATGAGGTGGTAATTAAACTGTCTTAACTAAAAACTCCAAACTCTGATATCTCTTATTTGTTTTACTGCATTTTCTGGCAAAAAAATTTCAAAATATTAGACGATCTCTTTCAAATCCAGTTTCCTGGCAGCCCTGCGGGCACAAAGCCTGCACATTGTTTCAGGTTGCTTTTATGCGAGCACAGGGTCATAGGGAACGCTTCCTGGAGTTCTTCCCAGCTACCCCCATCCTCCTTCTGGCAAAACTAACTAAGAGCAACCAAATGATTCAATGCACTTCTTACTTTCTCTCATAATGGGGGCAGTGCCACACACCCAAACACTTGTACCAGTGATACAGTGCTGTAACAGTCACTGTATCACATTCTACCAACCACGTGACCTAAGCTTATCCGAACAGAGTAACTCTCAAGATTTTGCACGAATCAGCTGACAAGATTTTAGTTGTTTCCAATGGATTTGAACCTGAATGCTTATGAGAATGGAGCTCCTGCAATCATTTTTGCCACTAAAAGAAATTAACATGAAGAGAGCAAAGGCAAGGAATAGGAAGAAACCAAGTCCTGGTGACACTATTTGATCCCTGAAGGTAGAGCTAATACTGGAATATTTGAATTCATGAGCAAAGTCATCTTTTAAATTAAAAAAAAGACCAGAGTGATTTTAACTTTTTATAGAGAAAAACCTAACAGAAATACCCAATGCTCATGGAGTTTATGAAAAAACCCTCTATGTTGTATACTGTGGCAAATCTTTCCAATTAACTTGTTATTGTATAAAATTTCAGGAAAAGAGCCTCTTCCTCTGGTGTTAAAGAGAGGGTATCACATCATGGACTACATAAAGCTATTTTAATCAGGTCTTCGATGCCCTCATTGCATTAATATCTTCCCTTGGGCAGAATACAATAGAACTTCCATAGTTGACCAGCTCCTCACATTGACCACCTGTTTAAGTTGACCTAATTTTCATAGACCCAACATGTAATACATGTACATATCAATACAGGGGGCCTAGTTCCTTGTACTAATTACCTCTGTACGTTGACTAGTTTGTTAAAGTCCCTTGTGTGGTTAACTTACAGCAGTTCTTCTGTATTGCCCAGTATACTCTATGAATCACCCAAAGCTGTGTCACATGGGTTTAAGCTAACAGTAGACATTCCTGGGTTCCAAGACAAATGTATGGAATAAATCTCTAGAGGGAAAAAGTGAGGCCTCAAGATCTGCATTTTGCTCAAACACCTGTTGATTTTCCCACAGAAGGGTCTAAGAGCCTTCTTCCTTGATGGCTACTATGCCGTAGGAGAACAGAGAGCAATGGTGTGAGGGTATCTAGGGTCTCACTGTGCTAATTCTTCAGGAGGTATTTTTTTTCCCTTTTAAGTTTCATGTTATCTTTTGGGGGTTTGCATTGCCAGCTATGATGCTCCACTTGTACCATGAACAATCATCTTCCAATCTCTCGGTTCCAAAATGGATTCCCAGGACTTATTCTGGACTCAGTTCATGTTGTGAAAATCTTGAAAAGCCACATTGTTATTTTTATCAAGTTTCCAAGGTAATTCTGATGCATCCTGGAGTTTTAAAAATGACTGAACTAGATAGATAAAGGAAAAAAAATGTGAATTCTAAGAAGTATAGAAAATTAAATCTGAAATTTTTGAATTCTCATTTTACTTGATCAATCCGAGAGACATCTTTGCCTTTCCTTATTTGCAGTCGGTTTTTACTCTTTTTAGCACACCACATTTTCACTCCTATCGAGGCTGAGAATTCCTGCTGTTCTTTATATAGAACAATTCAAGCCACTTGCAGGCACCAACCATGCTTAATTAGGAATATCCCTGAGGAAAAAATTTGGACACTCTCATGGGCATGGGCATTGCTTGTGTGCACATCTTGTTACTACCCAGCAGGGCTTAATGCTTGATGAATTTTAGGATATTTTTAAAGTGGGAAATGGAGCATACAATTGCAAATGTGAAAATGTGGCTGCATTTATGAAGTAAACTGGCTGTGAGCTCTGAATCCCATTTTTGTCCCTGAGTCAAAATTGAGTTTGAGTTATGCATACATTTCAGAAATAGAAAAACTATTATTTATCTCTTTTCAGATATGGGTTTTGGCATCTTCTTCATACTAACTGTAGAAATTGAGCTGCATATAGGTAAGCAGGAATGCTGCCATTTCTTATGAAATTTTTGACAATAGCTTCAGGTCAAAATGAGAACTTTTCCTAAGTTGTAAACTGTCCAGTATTAGATAGGGAGAGAGAACTAAGAGAACTGCATTTATACTAATTTACCGTTCCACCTGCTGGACAATTTCCATACTTTTTTCATTCAAGGAATTTCTCTATTTTCCTTGTAGAGGAAATAGAGAGGGAGAGAGTAAGAGAAAGAGAGAAAGGTGATTTTTGTTTAATCAGTTACCTAGATCAATTAGGAAGCTGTACGAAAAATATTATTTCATTATGTCTTATAATTGTCTTTATTCTTTCTTTTCAATAGTAAGCCCAAAGGAAAAAAAAAGTTAAGCTAGTATGTTCATTTTCTTTCAACGTGTGTTTTTAAAAGTGAACACCTGTGCAGTAAAAAGAATTCACAAAAGTAATGAGGAAACAAAAATATCTAATCTCTATTTTTTCCCACATATAAAGGTATTTTGCTATTTTATAGCATATCCATGTTGTTCTTAAGATAAACTTCCAAAAAAAAATTTTAAAAGAAATCTGGTCAGGAATGGTGGCTCATGTGTATAATCCTGTTGTTCTGGGAAGCCAAGGAGGTTGGGTTGCTTGAGCTCAGGAGTTTGAAACCCGCCTGAGCCAGAGCAAGACCCTGTCTCTACTAAAAATAAAGAAACAAGCCTGGTATGGGGAGCTCATGCCTATAGTTCCAGCTACTAAAGGCTGAGGCAAAATGATTGCTGGAGCCTAAGAGTTTGAGTTTGCTGTGAGCTATGATATTACAGCACTCTATCCAGGGTCTCAGAGTAAGACTCTGTCTCAAAAAAAAAAAAAATAATAAAAGACTGAAAAGAAATCTTCTCAGAATATTTCATTTCGGAAGGGACTGTACTCATTTGTTTCCTGGCCAAGGAACCCATACACCTATATATACCCTGAGACTAAAGGCCTAAAGGAGGAGATGGGAAAGACTGGGAGAGAAACGGAGAGAGCTTCTCTCTCCCCACTAGAATTTTCTCCCTCTAACAGATGACTTAATGTTTTCTGTATTCTTTTCTTTCTTTTCTGTGAATAAATTCTGTCTTACAAAAAAAAAAAAAAAAGAAAAAAGAAATGACAAAAGCAAAATAACAGCAGACACCTCAGAAATTTAAAGAATCCTTAATGAATACTACAAAATCTTTATTCTCAGAAATATGAAAATCTGAAAGAAATTGAACAATACTTGGAAGCACACCAACTTCCTAGACTTAATTCCAGAAAGAATTGGAAATGCTGAACAGACCTATATCAAGTACTAGAATACAATCAACTATACAAAATCTCTCAAAAAAGAAGAGTCCAGGACCAGATGGCTTCACATCGGAATTCTACCAAACCTTTAAAGAGGAACTAGTACCCTTATTACTTAACCTTTTCCAAAGCATCGAAAAGAAGGAATACTTCCCAACACATTCTATGAAGCAAATATCACCCTGGTCCCCAAACTAGGAAATACTCAACAAGAAAAGAAAACTATAACCAATATCTTAAATGAACATAGATGCAAAAATATTCAACAAGATCCTAGCAAATGGAATCCAGCAACATATCAAATGAACTGTACACCATTACTAAGTGGCTTTTATCCCAGGGTCTCAAGTGTGGTTCAATATACATAAATCTAAATATAATATATCATATCAACAAGACCATATGATTCTCTCAGTTAATGCAGAAAAAGCTTTTGATAATATCCAGCATCCTTTCATGATCAGAATACTTAAGAAAATAGGTATAGAAGGGACTTTTCTTAAATTGATGGAGGCCATCTACAGCAAAGCCACAGCGAATATCATATTGAATGAAGTAAAATTGAAAACATTGCCACTCAGATCAGGAACCAGGCAAGGATGCCCATTGTCTCCACTGCTTTTTGACATTGTAATGGAAGTCTTAGCTGTTGCAATCAGGCAAGAGAAGGTGATCAAGTGTATCCAAATAGGATCAGAGGAGATCAAGTTTTCACTCTTCGCAGGTGATATAATTTTATACCTGGAAAACCCCAGGAACTCAACAACAAAACTCTTAGAAGTGATCAAGAAATACAGCAGTGTCTCAGGATACAAAATCAACACTCACAAATCAGTAGCTTTTATATATACCAATGATAGTCAAGCCGAAAAAACAGTCAAGGACTCTATTCCCTTTACAGTTGTGCTTTTGTGCCCCATGAGTCCTTTCAATAAAGCATTTATAGATACAGAGTACACATCTTAAAGAACATGAAATATTTGGGAATTTACCTAACAAAAAGAGCTCTATAAAGAGAATTATGAAACTCTGAGAAAAGAAATAGTTGAAGATGTTAACAAATGGAAAAACATATCATGTTTATGGGTGGGAAGAATCAACATTGTTAAAATGTCCATATTACCTAAAGCAATTTACAAGTTTAATGCAATCCTTATCAAAGCATCATCATCCTACTTTAAAGATCTAGAAAAAATAGTACTTCGTTTTATATGGAACCAGAGAAAACCTCAAATAGCCAAGACTTTACTCAGAAATAAAAACAAGCAGGAGGAATCACCCTATCAGACTTCAAACTATACTATATATCTATCATGATCAAAACAGCATGATAATGGCACAAAAATAGAGAGGTAGATGTATGGAACAGAATTGAGAACCAAGAAATGAACCCAGACACTTATTGTCATTAGGTCTTTGATAAGCTCATCAAAAATATAAATTGGGGGAAAGGGTCTCTATTTAACAAATGGTGCTGAGAGAATTGGCTGGTGACTTGTAGAAGACTGAAACTGGACCCACAACTTTCACCATTAACAAAAATTGACTCTCACTGGATAAAAGATTTAAACTTAAGGTATGAAACTATAAAGATTCCTGGAGAGAGTACAGGAGAAACACTTGAAGAAATTGCCCTGGGAGAATATTATGAGGAGGACCCCCCCCCGGGCAATTGAAACAACACCAAAACTACATTACTGGGATCTGATCAAACTAGAAAGCTTCTGCACAGCCAAGAACTCAGTAAGTAAAGCAAGCAGAGAGCCCTCAGATTGGGACAGGATATTTGCAGGTTATGCTTCTGAGAAAGGTTTGATAACCAGAATCCACAGAGAACTCAAACTTATAAATAAGAAAAAAACAAGTAATCCCATTTCATTGTGGGCAAGGGACTTGAACAGAAGCTTCCCTGAAGAAGATAGGCACATGGCCTACAGACACATGAAAAAATGCTCATCATCTTTAATCATAAGAGAAATGCAAATCAAAACCCCTTTGAGATATCATCTAACTCCAGTAAGAGTGACTCATATAACAAAATCCCAAAACTACAGATGTTGGCATGGAGGTGGAGAAAAGGAAACACTTCTGTACTGCTGGTGGGAGTACAAGCTAATACGTCCCTTTTGGAAAGAAGTATGGAGAATACTCACGGATCTAAAATGTAGACCTGCCATTTGATCCTGCAATTCCTCTACTAGGTGTATATCCAAAAATCACTTTATAACAAATATATTTGCACCAGATTGTTCATTGCAGCTCAATTCATCATAGCCAAGTCATGGAAGAAGCCCAAGTGCCCATCAACCCATGAATGGTTTAATTAATTGTGGTATATGTATACCATGGAATACTATGCAGCCTTAAAAAGATGGAAACTTTACCTCTTTTTACATTTACATGGATGGAGCTGGAACATACCCTACTTAGTCGAGTATCTCAAAAATGGAAGAAAAAATATCCAATGTACTCAATGCTGTTATGAAACCAATTTACAATTATTCACACTTAGATCAAAACTATGGCCCAGGATGAAGGAGGGAGGAGGGGAAATAGGAGTGGGGAGGTCAGATCGAGGGAGGGTGAATGTTGAGATCACACCTATGGTGCATAATGTAAGGGTACATGTCAGATCTACTAGTATAGAGTATAAATGTCTTAACACAATAATTAAGTAAATGAGATGAGGTGTATATTAAGCAGTGTGATGTAAGCGTTCCTTATTCTATAAGAAATCAGCACATTGTACCCCATGAATGCATTAATGTGTACATGAAAAAAAAAGAAGTTGTTTTTTATTAGCATAAGAGGTGCTGTATTAAACATAGATAGTTTCTTAGAAGTTTGTAATTCCCCCAGGGCAATTTCATAAATGAATTGTGACATTTAGCAAACTTGACCATGGAATAACATCAGTGCTGCTTTTGGGACCTGCCATCCTGTACTTCATTGAGGACCCTATGTCCTGGCCTTGCTAAAGACTCTGGCTGGGTTTGTTACTGTGATCTCACTGAGTCTGCCTCCTGGGAGCCTGTCATGAACTTGCTATTGGAAAGTGCTTAGCTGCTGAACACATGGAATAACTTCTTTGTTTCCACTTACTAGTGAGTATTTGTGTGGTACATAGAGAAATTTAGTCTTAGACTTGCTTTGATTTAACATACGAAACAGTAGCAAAGTTGTGAGTAAGGAGGGGGTGTTAGTTTTCATTCATCTACCTGAGGAGATGTTCCTAATATTTACTTTTAAAAATTGCTGTGCTAAGAGATAATTTTTTAAAGGAAGCAAAATGATGATTTATTGAGTTTAAATGAATATAATATTAGATTTCACTTAACTCGTTATAATGAGGAAATCAGGATGATGCTATAACTGATTCAATAAAGTCCAAAAAGCAAATACATTTATAGATGCAGGGTAGGAAAGTAATGTAAAAATGGGGGTGTGCTGGGGGTTCTCAAGCTCTTTCTAAAGCTTAATGATTTATTGGAAGGACTCATAGGCACAAAAGCTATTTTCCTCATGGTAATGGATTATTCACAGCAAGAGGATACAGGATAAAATTAGTGAAGGTGAAGAAGAAGCACTTTGGGCAAAATCCATAACCCAAGACAAAGAGTCCAGGGGTCTCCTCCCAGTGGAGTCATATAGGAATGCGTTCAGCTTTCCCAGCAGTGACGTATGACAACACATGTGAAAGGAAGCTCACCTGACTGTTGATGTCCATCAATTTTATTGGGGTAGGGGTGAGGGGATTCAGCCACGCAGGCACGAGATAGTTATATGACTGACCTCAGCTACTCAGACTCTAGCCCCAAAATAAAAATAGACTTTCACTATAAATTGTTAGGATAAATTTTTCTGGACAAACTAATTCAGAGTGGCCTAAGCACAAAAAAAAAAAATACGTGTTCTTAACAGGAAGAATATCTTTAATCAGTGGCTAAACTATTATCTCCCAGAAACTGGCCACGATCAGGTCTTGAATGAGGGCCAAGAAATATGCAGAGTTTGAGCAACCTAGGTTGGCTGAGTTAAGAGTCTACACTAGTGAGAAAAAGGCTTTCTTTCCACCAGACAGAAACCTTTTCATGTTTATATGCATTACTTATGCTACATTGCTATCAGCTATTCACAACTTATACAGTTCAGAATTCAGTAACATTGAAGAAAGGGTGTGTAGCAGACAATGCATAGTTTTCTATTGAAGCACAATTTTTCCCTATAGCTTTAAGGCAAATTGGCTTATTCAATTCACCTACATTTAATATCTCTTGCCCTATTTTTTGTTTGTATAATGTATTAGCCCGTGTCTCTGCCTTCAGGATTAGTGGGGAGCATTATTCAGATACAGGAGAGATGATAGCCCATGGCCCTAGTCACATCAAACAGTGAAACTGTGGTTCATGATTTACAAAACCAGTGTTTATTCCACATGAGTAAACTTCTGGGCTTCTGTCACAAGCAATTGGGGGAAAGTCAGTTATCTTTCAAAATAAGAAAAAGCAAATTTTATTTAGTTATGGCTTTAAGTCTTTAGCAGCACCCTGGACTCAAGTTGATTAAGCCTAATTCTCTCCTTTCTATTCAGGTGAGCCGCTGGTAGGAGCAGTCCCAACTGTCTCTTCTTACAGTGTGAACACATTGTTTGGGCCCATTAGTGCAGGCCAGGAAGGCACACCTGTGTTTCCCCTTGGTGGCTGCAGTCCAGCAACCTTACTGAAGTTCTCCTGTGCTGCAGTGATTACCTCCTGGTACGTTCACACAAAATATTTTAGAACATGATGTCAATGCACAAAATTACAGATTTCCAACTTGATGAATTTATTTTCAACAATCACTTCATTGTGATAAGTGCCAATTATATCCCTAACTTCTTGTTTCTTCAAGTGGAATACTTTCTTCTTCTAAGCTGTCTCTTTTGAACAGCTTCCAATTTATTCAAGTTAGTAGTAAACTGGGAGGTTCTTTTTTTGATAGGAGTTTAGCTTATATATTTTAATATATGTACCCTTCCAGGCTTTGGTGGGAAATGTATTAAATATGTAAAACACTAAATGTGTTTCTATTTAAAATGGACTGGTGGATAGATGCCTAGTTTTCCTTGTCAGTTTGTGTTTGAGGGAGATAAATGGAGAGATTATATGATTTCTAAGGTAAGAGGAATACTGCAAGCAATGCAGGAACAATAGCCTTGTCTGCTAAGTGTAAGGACAATTCCCCATGTTTTTAGGGTATCTAGTCATCCTTAAAGCAAACTTTTTGTCATTTAGAAATGTGACAAAAAAGTCTCCCTTTGTAATGGGGAGGTCTGGGCTTCTGAAAGATAGATGGATAATTATTGGTAAAAATATGCTCTATTTCTAGGTGGGAAAAAAGTTCTGGTTGTAAAGAATAGGTAAAGGATGGTCTCATTTATGCACTGATGTATGTGTGTGGAAAAAAGATCTGAACACATATGTATTGTAGAGTTAATAGTTTTTCGGGGTCTATTGGGATTATGGATGGTTGTAATTTTCTTCCCTTTTCTTAGTAATAATGATTTCTAAATGTTCTATGATGAACATCTTTTATTTTTTAATAAGAAAATGAACAGAAAATATTTTTGTCTTAACAAAATTCAGGGGGAATAATTGAATACGTGTTAAATCACCTCCCACAGCAGCAAATGTCTTTAGCTATAGAAAGAAAACAATAAAAGGCACGCGATTGGGTTATACATGTGTCTGCTATTTCATCTCGTTGCCCTAAAATTAGTCTCACTTTGTTCTGGTTTCTGTTAGTAAGATCTCTCTAAAGTGAAAAAAAAAAAAAAGTTAGTGGAAAATGTATAACGTTGAAAATTTGCTGCTATATTCCTGCCACAAGGGGGTGGGGGAATTCATACTAGTAAGGCTAAAAGCAAAAGGGATGAATGAACAAAGTGACTTTTTTTCAAGAAACCCTTGGGAAATGTTTTATGGAGATGAATCATTTTATATGGGGGCGATAAGGATGTAGAGACTTAGTCTGTAGCCTAGCCTAGAGTATGGTAGCCTCAGTCTAGCTCATAGCAACCTCAAACTCCTGGGTTCAGGTGATCCTCTTGCCTCAGCTTCCTCAGTAGCTGGGATTACAGGTGCCTGCTACAACACCTGGCTAACGTTTCTGTTTTTAGTAAAGATGGGGTCTCACTTTTGCTCAGGCTGGTCTCAAACTCCTAAGTTCAATGGATCCTCCTGGCTTGGCATACCGGAATGCTAGGATTGCAGGCATGAGCCACCATTCCCAGCCAACTTTGGAACTATTGATACTTGAGCTATTGATGATTGTTTGCTATGAGAGTTGTTCTATGCACCATAGGATAGTTTACACCTCTGACCACCAATTACTAGATGCCAGTAGCATCTCTCTTCCCACACTGTGACAACCAAATATGTGCTTATACATTTTCAAACATTTCTGGGAACAATATCACCCCTGGTGAAAATCAGTACTTTTATGCTTGCCTGTAATTTCTTCACATGGAATTTCAGTAAATTAAGACTATTTTTGAATGCATGTGACAGATCCACCTCCAATAATGGTTACTTGAAAAGACATAAGACTGCTTCTCCTGAAGCAACAGAAGTCTGGAGGTGAGCCGCTCACAGCTGGCACGGCAATTCCACGGTCAGCAGGGGCCCACGTGTTCTGGGTCAAGCAGAGGGACCCAACCTCTGCTTCTCTATATCCTGCCCTTGACTTCTTTCTGAAAGTCACCTCATTGTTCAAATTGCTGCTGGATATTCAGACATCACAACCATTTTCCAGGTAGGCATCAAGAAGAACGGCCACTTCTGAGAAGCCTGTATTTCCTTCCCTTTAAAGAGAACTATTAGAAGTCCCGTGTTTTGTTCTTTTATCTCACTTGGCTGCATGTAAGACCAAGAATTATAGTCTTACAGCTTAGCATGCTATCTCTCCAAATCTTTGTGTAGGGTTCAGTTAGAAAAGAGAAGGGAAAATGAGTGCCGTGGATGTATTTTCTTAACAACGTACTATAGAACATGAAAGAGGCACTTTTCTAGAAAAAGCATCTATTCCAAGTAAAATATTGTAAAGTCACTTTAGAATATGTGGCGCAAAATAAAATTTTAACTAGTGAAAATAATTCCTAATTGAATTATCTATTTCCGCAGAAGAGACTCAAAAATACCAAGTTTGTCTCTTAATATTTAAACTGCCTGGGTAAGGGCAATATGGTGAATATTGATCATTAGGTGTATTTGGCATCCTTATGAAGGGCCTATTTCTTAGCCTGTATTCTCCTGAGAACACAGCCTGAGACAAAGGCTTCCATTCAGGGAGCTCATTCAGAAATAATCCTAGGGAAAGTGTGTGTGGGGTGGAGGCAGGAAAGGAAAGAGAGAGAGTCAATATAAGGCTATGTCTCTAGGTTGGTCACTGCTATGGGCAACTGGTGTCAGATTCTGCAGTGCTTCCTAAAGGTTTTATAAAATGTGTTTCAAAACTACGTATTTGGGGAAAAAAAGAGAAAGATATCTGTTCAGTGGTTCCTGTCCTTACTAGCCAACAATAGCTCCAAAGTTTAGCCTCCTGCATTTCTGGGCTGCTGATGCAGGTGGGTCTAGTGTTTGACAAAGTTTTTCATTTCCTGGAGTCAAAGAAATCTCCATTCAAAAAGTGGCACTCCACTTTTTTTTTTTTTTTTATTAAATCATAGCTGTGTACATTAATGCAATCATGAGGTACAATGTGCTGGTTTCATATACAATCTGAAATATTCTCAAGATTCTTATCAAACTGGTTAACATAGTCTTCATGGCATTTTCTTACTTATTGTGTTCAGACATTTATATTCTGCATTTAGTAAGTTTCACCTGTACCCTTCTAAGACACACGGTAGGTGTGGTCCCACCAATTACCCTCTCTCCACCCATCCTCCCTCCTCCCCTCCCTTCGAGCTCAACTTTTTGAATGGAGACTTCTTTGACTCCAAGGGATGAAAAACTATATTTCATATATTGTATTTGTGAACTCTATTTCTCAACTATATATTGTGTGGGTGAGAGAGTCTTCTCAACTGTGTGGAGCTGTTCCTTTTGCAGAAACTGGAACATCAAATGAGAAATATAGAACTCTCTACCTCTGTTGTCCAGGACGGTATCACAGTCCTGGTCTCAAGTGATCCTCTAGCCTGGGCCTCCCAAAATACTGGGATTACAGGTGAGACACACCCTACAGGGCTCTCTATTTTAATATGAATGCTGAGGATTTATGTCTCAGCTCCAAATGGGGTGGGGCATGGTGGTTTATGCCTGTTATTCTAGCATTTTGGGAGGCCAAAGCAAGAGGATTGCTTGGGGCCAGGAGTTCAAGATCAGCCCGGGCACTAGCAAGACGCCATCTCTATAAAAAAAAATATGATGAACGAAAATAAACTCAAAGCAGAACAGGGAACGATGAGTTGTGTCTGACCTCCCTTCTCTTCATAGCCAGGAACTCCATTTTAAGGTTTTCCTTGGCTAACAGCAGGCCCATTCAGTCAGCAGGGGAATTTAGGATTTTATTTTTAAGTTATATAGTCCAAAAGAAAATGTAAGAATGGAGTTTTAATGGCAGACAACTTTTTGAGGTGAAAGCACTTCAGCGTCTATTAAATCCCCTCCCACAAATTTTATAGCACAAAAACATACAATTCTTTGGATGCTTAGAAATGGTTGCTTAGGGCTTGGTGAAAGCCTCAGGCTTTTAAGAAATAAACAGTTGATTTGAGCTAAAAGGAAGAGCAGGCAGAGAAACAGCTGGGGCATCAATTCAAAGAACATCAGTAAATGAACAGGAGAGAGATTGCCTTTGCTGGAATTCTCACAGCAAATAAATGAGGTAACAGGAAAGATCTGTTGAAAACAGTGGGCTGAAGCGAACAGTAGCCAAGCGCTTTGCTTTCAATTGAAGTATGGAGTGTGTAAACCTGAAGATCTAGTTTCTGTTTACTGAGTCACTAGAAGGAGGATTACCTATTTTATGTCAACAGTCGCCTTCCAACCTCCTGAAGTCACTTCATTAGCTGTGTAAGAGAAGTCTGAGCAGCAGCAATAAAGGACATAAATCTAATCCAGAATGTTGGCCTGTGTTCAGAAGTGACGTGTGGTTAATTTCTTTACTGTTGTCATTAGTGTTATTTCCCCCCAAGGTACAAGCACAGAAGGCATGAGCAATGCCCCTTTTTTGTAATGAGCAAATCCCTAACCTCTCTGTAGTCTCATTTTCCTTTGAATTGGGTGACTTTTCACTGTATGGAGGAGAGAAAAAAATATTGGAACTCAGTATCGAAAATCTTAGAAGCTCTGTAATGCTTTTCATGGACCTTAATGTGACTCCTTGAAGAAAATCGAGAGCTATAGCTAGCATCCTCGGTTTCTGTTATGAATTAAATTCTTGTTCAGAAATATTCATTTCATCTGCCTGACCTCTGTGGGGAGAGTACATTCGATCCCTTCCTGGATGTTCAAGTTGGCCAACTTATTTTGGCAGGATGTCAGCAAGGGCGAGTTGATCCAAGTTGAACTGTGCCTGCACGTCTGCTTGAGAGAGCCTGACTGGACCATCTTGGCCCATGCCAGACCCTGACCACCCTGAACAAGGAGATGGCCAGCAAGTCACCAGCCCCAGACCACCTGAAGAGGGACAAATTCCTGGACTGATGCCTTACAAACTGTACTTACTTTTCAGTGACAGCAATTTATGATAGCTTTTTTGGCCTGACCAGAAAAAAGCAAAAAATACTGGTTACGTATGGCTATTTCACAACAGGGGTTTATAAACATTTAAAAACATTAGAATTGCCCCATAGGGAGGTCTTCCTGCTGCTTGAGAGAGGACCTCAGGAGAGGCCTCAAAATTTGGTAGAGATTTGATTATTCATGTTAATGTGACATTTTAACTTATAGAGCACATAATCCTCAGACATAAATTACAACATTTTTTCCTCCTTACATACCCAATACCTGCATTGAACAGCTTTTATAATGTCACTTAATGTTAGAAAAGAATTAAGTTCAGCTCTGACTGGCAGAAAACCTTATCCGGAGATAAGTATAGCCTAGGACGGGTATGATGGCTTTACTGTGCAATGTTCACAGAGACTAGTTTTCTTAGGTCACCACTGTGTCATCCCTAGGCTTTGGTTTCCATCTACATGGCAAGGTCATGGCATCCATATTTCAAAGACAATGAAAGAACAAAGAAGAATGTGAGAAAAGGTATTCGCTGTCTTTTAACAAAAGTTCTCAGAACCTTATGCATGAAAATTCTGCTTATATTCCATTGACTAGAATTTTACCATCACTGCAAGAAAACTAGAACATATGCTCTAGGTTTTAAGTGTTCATCCTAAGCACTGTTGGGGTAAAGGGAAAACTTTCTCTTTGCCTTTGGAAAGTTCACTGAGAAATCAACTCAGAACAAGGCCGATTAATAAGAAAAAAGATATCAAATGTACTTTAATGTGTACACCTGGGAGCTCCCAGAAAATTAATGTTCAGCCCCTCCAAAGAGTTCAGAAGCTTATATGCCTCTCTGGTATGAGTTATAGGGGAAGGAGAAGAGGAATTCTGTTGAGGAACAATAAAGGGATTGCTGGGGAGGAAGAGAGGTTTGGAAGAACATTAACTGGTAAATATTATGATAGGTCCCTGTTGAATTTGAATGAATCTGAGAGAAGGGACGTATCTTCTGAAAGTGTGTGTTCAGTTGTGGTCACATTCCTGATCTTACGGAGAATGGAAGAAAAGAGCATCTGTTCCCCTGGGTGGGTCTGGATCTCAAGCAGGTGAACTTCAAGGATTTGGAGAGAGCTGAGGGCAAAGGGGAGAGGTTAGCGACTTCTTCAGTGAGAATGCATATTCTAGGGTAAAAATATTTCTAATTTCCTTCAGTGCCCATGAGTTTACCTAAAATTTTTATTACAATAGAAGATAACAATAGATATTGTAGGACAAGTAGGTGTCTCTGTCTCTGACACAATTTACTACATTAGTCACCTAAACAGCCTAAGATACCCTTCCCATGCGCATAGCTACTCAGCACCTCCCCCAAAGAAATCATTCTACACTTAAATCTTGCTTTTCATCTATCTCAAAGTCTCCAGTCTCTGGTTTATATCTAATCTTTTTGAGATTATTTAGAATATTTTCCCTAGTTCTGGAAGCTGTCTTTAAAAAAAATATTTTTGCCTCCCACACAATATATACCACAAAGTCTGGAAAAACTTATAGACTTAGAAAAAGGAGAAAGGCTTGTATAGAAAGGTCACTGGATCAAAGTAACAGCCACTCCTTTTTCTGGCAATTGATTTGTAAACCTGTCTGGAAGACCATCATTCTGCTTCTGAAAGGGAACTTTCAGGGGCTCTTCAAGATCCTTAAGCTGTTGAATAGACCTGGTCAGGTTCACTCAGCAGAACTAGCAAGTTCAACAGAGTCAAAGTGAAAGCAAGGCACGGGAGGTGGGCATAAAGCAGCCAGGACACCAAGTTATTTAAAGTTAAGAAAAAGAGTACAGTTTATTTAAAATAAAGCATAGATAAGCATGGACTTTTCCAGAGAGAGAAAAGGTTCCCCCTCGCCAGTGAGAGGAGACACTGCAGGATGTATCTTATCTTAATGCCACTGTAATCATCTATAAAGCTTCCCACTGGTCCCCAAGGGCTTTAGGGGTTCTGGTTTACTTCTCATTTGTCACAGATTACTTCAGTTGGCACATCTGCCCATTTTCCTTCTCTTGTTAGCCCTAACTGCTACCTGTTATTTTCCTGACAATCGTATGGTGGTGCAGAATAGTCTTGCGACGTCTGTGACACTTGCTGCGCACACTGTTCTGTAACTGTGACTATTTACTCTCCTTTTTTTTTTTTAATTTCAAAATATTTTTTATGGGATTTTCTTGTTTATTATGTGAAATCATTTGTGTTCTCCATTTAGTAGGTTTCTCCTGTCCCTTCTAAGATGCACCATGTTATCCCATTTACCCTCTCTCCACCCACCCTCCCCCTTCCCTTCCCTCCCTTGCCCCTTTCTCCATATTCTTGTGTTATAATTGGGTTATAGCCTTCATATGAAAGCTATAAATTAGCTTCATAGTAGGACTGAGTACATTGGATACTTTTTCTTCCATTCTTGAGATACTTTGCTAAGAAGAATGTGTTCCAGCTCCATCTATGTAAACATGAAAGAGGTAAAGTTTCCATCTTTCTTTAAGGCTGCATAATATTCCATGGTGTACATGTACCACAGTTTATTCATTTGTGGATCGATGGGCACTTGGGATTCTTCCGTTGTATTTACTCTCCTTTGGGTCATAAGCTGGGAACTGCATTTGGGGGACAGGACATACTTAGTCAATTGAGTCACAAGGTTCCCAAAACTCATTGTTGCTTCAGGGCTTTTTTTAACTTTCTTACCTCAGGGTCCAGAGTTTTCTCCTACTTCACTATAGCCCCTTTCTACCCCCAGTCAGGAACTTCGTGGTCCCTGACCCTTACATCTGGAAGACCCTCATTCTGCTTCTGAAAGGAAACTTTGTGGCCCTTGGCCCTGTCTTCTTAGGCCAGGCTGTGCCTGTACTGTGTATAGATCTTTCACTAAATTAATCTAGTCTTTGATTTGCCAGCATCTGCGCTTTGCCCATCTCTCCCATCCCCTCAATTTAATGTAATTTCCATTGAAAGCAAAAGGCAGAGCAAATAACCCTGAGCTGCTAAAAAAAAAAATCAAAGGTTTGGCAAGAAATTCTCATCACAGTAGCAACTCAGGGGCCTGAAATGGCAGAGTTCCTTTTTAACGCATGCTTCCCAAATCACCACAGCAGGAGGAAGGGAATACACCAAACCACTGACTTGTTATTATGATTCTCTCAGGAAATAATGTATGCTAGACTGGTCATATTTCATTGGCCAAAGTAGGTCATGTATTCACACCGCAATTCAAGAAAGATGGAGAAGTGCAATCCTACTATGCACATCTAAGGGGACTAGACCTAATGACTATCATGTCACCTGTAACTATTGGTTAGACAGCAAGGCAATTTTATTAATTTTGTCTGGCACGTGAGATGGCTTCCATTGATGAGCACATAATTCATAATAGAAGATGCTTGAAAATCTTGGGTGGGATCACAGGAATCTTATTTTCTATTCAAGACATTTCTTCAAGGCCCTCCATATAAACTTTAAGTTTTGAACAATGAAATTATTCTTTATAGCATTAATCTGAATTAACTGAGGCCAGATGCAGAGACTTCATACAATTATATCTCTGTTTTCAGGCCACCTAGCTCAAGCCAGAAATCATATCTCTTAGAGTTCTTCTAAAAGTGGCAAGAAGCAATAAACTCACATAGACACTCTGAATTTTTCCTACTGTTTAATATTACACTGACTAGCTCATGGTCTCTTTGCCAAGGACAAACAAAAATGTCATCAAATGCTTTGCTACTGTGTAGCAAAAGTCACCAGTTTCTCAACCTGCAACATCTGAGTCCTTGCCATTCATAATTTTGTCACTCGCAATCCGCCAGTGCCACATATTTTAGGTTCTATTATATGAGTGCTATGCTTACAGGTACTAAATCCTACATTTTCAAAAATTCGTATTACTTGCAATTGATGGAAAATAGAATACTAACACTACAATTATAAAAAACAAAATAGTGATTGCTCTCTCATTAAAATGGAAAACAGATGTACACAGTTTAAAGCTACTATGATATTTCTGTTCCACAGCATCCTTAGGCACCCAATTTCTTTCAGATCACCACTTTATCTACCCTAGGTACAAGTGTCCTTATTCAGAGTCCAAGATTATAGCAACTACAGGCCAAGGGACAAAATAAAGGAAGGGATGAATAAAAGAATGACAAATCTATGTATTGGTTCTTATAAAGAAGGCTCCCAGAGATATCAAGTAACATTCTGCTTACATACTGTCAAACAGGAATTTTTCACAGTGGAGGAAAGGAAAGGTCTTTCTCATGGTCATCAATGTGCCTAGCTAATTCTTTTATAGTTTAGGAAGATAGGCAACTGGTTTTCTCTACCACAAATGCCTTGATGACTCTCTGAGTTTCTTGTTTACTACCACTGTGCAGGGAAAACTGTGATTCAGAAGTACATGATTAAATTTCTGGAGGTTGCAGAGCTATTAGAAAACTAAGGATGCGACCCAAGTCCCCATGAACCACAAACTACCCATATTTTATTGCATTGTGCAGCCCACATTGAAAAATAAGCACTGTTACAATAAAAGAGGAACCTTAGACAAATTAAATTTAGACAAGAGTTTAATTAAACAAATAACAATGAGTTGACTGAACTCAAAACCTGTAGTGGTTGTGAGCTCCCTCCACAGTGTGGGCAGGGAGTGTTTATGGACAGAAGGAGGTGGTGAGGTGCAGCAACAGTTTGACCGGTTACACCCCCTGAATGCCTGCCATATCTTGTGCTGGTATATCAGTTGGCAGTCTGTGATTAGCTGAGACCTAGCTATTTGTTGACAAGCTAAGATTCTATCTTGTAGGCTTTTAGTTTCTTTATGTATTAACTTAGGTTGCAGTTCGCTACTAGAGACTCAAAGCATGCAGGGAAACTCAGGCCAAAGTTAATGTAATTTAACAGCACATATAACCTAGGTCTGTACATTCTCAATGATTCTATCTTTGGAATATTCGAAAGGGGGACAGGTCTGAGACCTTTCTCCTACTTCCTCCGCTGACAGCCATTCCTTCCCAATCATATGGGATCAGTGGAGTGACTGGAGAAGAAACTAAACTGCTTTCTGTTTTTGAGAACTTGTTTTCTAGTAGTGATTACTTAATGGGCTTTTCTCACTCCACTTCTACTCATTTGAGCATGGGATGGGGTGGGGAGGGTGTTGGCCAACATCCCTTGCTCTGTCCACTTTGCTATATCCCAAGATAAAGGGTTTGATTCAGGCAGTAGGCACCAACAATTGGAGTTCTACACTTGGTTTTAAGGAAGGTCACGACTGCAACCTTTTATGATGTCCAAAAAGCTAGATTTCTTACCTGCCTACAGTTTCCGGAATGATTCATGATGTCAGATTTATGTGTGCAGAAGGCTTTTGGATGGCTGAGTATTTTCACTGTTGATTTCTAATAAACAAATACTAGATTAAAAAGAATGGGTAAATCTATGCCTGAATTGCTAATTAGACTTATATTTTAAGAGGAAGTTAAGCGTTGGAAGTGGGGACAAGATAGCCGAGACACTTAGCTTTTATTTCTATTTTATTGTACCACCTGAATTCTTAAAATTGCCCATTTAAAATTATTTTTAAATGGTTCATCTTAATCAAATTTAGCAATCTAAATCATTCAGTTAACTTCCTAAAATGTTAATTTCCCCCTCACGCTCCTGTGAGTTTCACCATTTCAATCAGCAATATTTAATATTTGGCACTATGAAGTGTCAAAGGAGTTTTGATGAAACAATATTTGATTTAAAAAAATCTTATGATTTCTTCTAGGGCAGTGTTCTTCAACATTTTTTATCTGATGGCACACTTGAACCTCTGCTCAACTTAAATTATGTTGAGCAAAAAAAAAAAGTTAAAAAAAAGAATGTACCTTCTGTTCTTTTAACTTCTTTTAAAAATAATTTGATAAATGATCTTTTTATGAACATTTAATTTTTTTATTGAATCATAGCTGTGTACATTTTCACAGCACACCTAAGATCCTCTCCTGCACACCAGTTAAAAATCACTATTCTACCGTCTAACCTTATGATTACCCAACAAAAACACTAACATTTAATTTAAAGCATTTAGATCAAAGGGTGTGTTTTCTTGTTGTAAGCCTGTGTCCCTCTCTGGGTTTCCTAAACTCTAACTGAAGCTAGACTAACAGTTCAACATCCCATTATAATTTTGTTTGTAAGTCACAGCTCTGAAGATTTATCATTGTTCTCATAAAAATCTTTGCTTGTAGAGATGGAAAAGGCTTATTCCAGTGAGCCATCTGGTTCATTCTTCTCTGCATGCTTTTTCAGGCTGGGTTCAGATCGGAAAACATTTGAATAACTGCAAAGGCCTTGTGGAGGAATTATTTTAAAGCTATTTGTAACCTTAAGGAGATTTTCATGAGCCTGGATAAAGCATTAGATAAGAGTAAGAAATTTAAGAGAATTCTTCTCTCTCTGAATTGCTAGAGAAAGTATTGTGTTTTTCAAGGTGACTGTTTAAATAATGGCATTGCTGTTTTGGAGAAAGAAAAGAAAAAACCTCTGATTCAGGAGGCAGAAGCTCTCTGTGACACTCAGTGAAGAAGCAACATCATACCATCTTTACAGTTATAACTAACTCCCCTCAAAGAGTTTCCAAGTGGATGTCACAGCTGGAACCCCTACCTGTGGGTTAGGATTAATCATTTGATTAAAGTTGACTCGACTTGTTTTCTAAAATGTTTGCCAATGTGATAGACTTTCAGTTTATGAGGTGCTTAGGAAGAGGAAGCACAGACTGATAATTAATGAGTATTATTTTCCCTTTCTGCCACTTGGGGAAGTGGGGGCTTCAGTAAAGAAAAAATTGTCTTTCCCACACAAAGGCTGTGATCTCATTCCCCCTGGTACACCTTAGGGAACAAAACACCCACAGAAACCTGTGAAGGTATGTCTAGAATTTCAAGTGTCTTGCAAAATCAAGACACAGTTTTGGGGGGTGCAGTCTGTGGGGGTGAAGGGAAGCTTACCCTCCCCACCCAACGTTCACTAAAAGATCAACTTACAATTAGGGCAGATTAATAACAGAGAGTGGTTTATTTACAGTGCACATGGAGAGAATAATAGAGTGATCCCAATGGGATCCAGATATTTGTATAATGGAAAAATTACCATCTGGGCATTCTATGAAGAGGCATTAATTTGAGTTTATTTTGGAATAAATATACTGTGAGATTAATGGACAAAAGAGGGATCCTTTAAATTAAAAAAATTCTAAATTTTCTTAGGAAATAAATTTTAGAGATTTCTTATTCAAAACAATTGCTCTATTCATATTAATAGAGAAATTGGACTATTTTTAAAAAGGCACATAATGTTGTGGCTAGCCTTAAAAATTCTCTTAACAAAAGTAAAGAGCAAATATCTGATTTAAAACAAAGATTAAAACCCCATCGAATATTGCCCCTGTAGGAATAAGGGCAGAGGCCAATTTACCTCATAGATTAAGTTAAAAGTTCTGTGTTTTCATCCCGGCAACCTAGGTTTGATTCCTGGGTGGAAATGAGCCCGTTGTGGTTTGATACTTGTGTAACTTTCGTCATTCATTGATTCTCTTCCTTTCTGAGCATAGTTTTTGATTTCCTATGGAGACACACAGAGCTTTCAGATATTTATGTATAAATGGTCAGCTGAAAAACTGGGACCCCCAAAATATGACTAAACAAAAAACTGTGAGTTACACCTCACATGTGGCTGTTGAGACTGTCCTTTCTTTGAGCTGTTTTTGTGGTGTTTCTGGATCTTGTGAAAACTGTTTTCCAGCTCCTTAAAGACACCTCTTGCTTCCTTGATAAAGTTTTAACTTTGGGTAAGGTGTGTTGGTTTCACTCAAAAGGATACTTTATTTAAAAAAATTCAAAAGCACAAATGTTAGCTATTTCTCCTAACTACAATTTGTTTCATTCATTTTTGCCTCTTCCTACTCCTTCACCTTTTTCAATCATGGAGTTTTGGCCAATTAAAGGTAGCCAACTGTTCAAACTGTATTTAAATAAGCAAATGCTGAGCTGTAACCGATCCAGCTGTTTCTATTCCTCACTTCTACTTTCTGTATGTCACATTCTCTTTTCTGTCCATGAATCATCTCCAGTGTTAGAGTCTCTCTACAACTGTTCTGGTTAAGCTGCCTAATTTGTAAATCATTCTTTGCTCAATTAAACTCTGTAAATTTTATTTGTCAGAGATGGGTTCCAAGATAGAGCTCCCAGATACGCCCAAGAGTACTGAGATTCCAAGCTAGCTGCCTGCTGGGCCTGCTGGGTCCATTGCTGGGTCATGTGGGTACGCTCTCTCTTGAGTTCCAAAGTGCTCAGATTTGTGTTTTGAACTCTCTGAGTTGGTTTGAGCAAATATTTGATCTGAATTGGGTTCTAAAGTCATGACAAAAACTAAACTAGGTTTGGGATCAGATTGTATCTGATAATTAGAGGCCTCAAACATTGGGATGGATCAGGCTGAAACTAATGGTAAATGGGTAAATGGCAATACTACAGAGGGTTTTGGGAATTCTCAAAGATTTTCTTGTTCTATGTCTTTGTCCCTTTCTTTTGCATGCTTGGATTTGGAAAAAATCATTGCCTAAATTGATCCTGAATATCTGAAAACCAAATCCAAGATTCAAGGTGAAAATATGGTCCTTAATTTCTTTCTTTCTTTTTTTTTTAATTGCTGGGGATTCATTAAGGGTGCAAGGATCCAGGTTACACTAACTACATTTGTAAAGCAAAGTCCCTCTTATAAATATGTTCCTCCCCCAAGAGGTGTCAAACACCATGACCCTCCAATTCCTCCCTCTTTCCCTTTCTTTGCTCCCCATTGTCACACCATCCACTGTGTACTAAGGCATCAGTTGTCTTCATATCAAAATTGAGTACATTGGATTCTTGCTTTCCATTCTTGTGATGCTTTACTAAGAATATGTTACACCTCCATCCAAGTTAGTACAAAAGATGTATAGGCTCCATCTTTTTTAGCGGCTGGATAATATTCCATGGTATACATATATGACCTCTTGTTCCTCTATTCCTGGGTTGGTGATATTTTAGGCTGTTTCCACCTTTTGCCAATTGTAAATTGAGTTGTGATAAATAGTGTAGTGCAAGTGTCCTTATGGTAAAGGATTTTTTATCTTCTGGGTAGATGCCCAGTAACGGGATTGCAGGATCAAATGGGAGATCAAATTTGAGTGCTTTGAGGATTCTCCATTCTTCCTTTCAAAAAGGTAGTATCAGTTAGCAGTTCCACCAGCAATGTAAAAGTGTTTTTTCTCTCCACATCCACACCAGCATCTGCCACTTTGAGATTTGTGATGTGGGCCATTCTCACTGGGGTTAGGTGATATCTCTGGGTAGTTTTGATTTGCATTTTTCTAATAATTAGGGCCGATGAACAGTTTTTCATATGTTTGTTAGCCATTCATCTGTCTTCCTTAGAGAAGGTTCTAATAAATAAAATAAAAAGGGCTAACAATCCCTTATATCCAAGGGCCAGCGAGAGGGTCCTTAGTTTCTGAAGCACCGAGTGTTCTTCTGTGCCATACATGGAGAAGCAAAGTAGGCCCTGAAGAAGAAAATGCTTGCAGAATAGCAAAATCTGACTAAAGGTAAAATTGTTGTCTCACTAATAATTGCTTAAAACAATAAAATGGGCAATTATAGTATGAGTAAAATAAAATGATAGTATTTAAGAGCTGGAAAATAAGCATTTTTAATAAAACCTAGTACAACTGCTTCTGGACAAAGAGGGGCAGAGACAGAGACCAGAGACAGCAGCTGCCATATTGTCTCAGAAAGAAGAAACAGTTTCAGATGAAAAAGAAAGAAAAAAAGAAAAAACAACAAACTTAGATTGGGTGTAATTCTGAGGAAAAAGTCCCAGAACCTACAAGAGATTCCATGAGAAGAAGCTGTGAAGTAGGCAAGAAGGAGCAAGGTATCGGCGGAGATCATCCCCCAGGATGCGCGGAGTTCAGTGAAAGGGAAGGACCTTACAAAGTGCTGTTAACTACTTGTGCTGCCATAAAAATAAAAGAAATTCCTTCTGGATTCATACAGAACTGAACTATATATGCTGAACTACATGGAGACAATTGGAGGACCATCCTTACAATCAGATTTTTCTAGTGTGGAGAGCATTTGTAGGGCCTGTTCTTTTTATTAACCCTTCTTACTGAGTAGCTTGAAACAATTTGATGAACACTTATTCCCCCTTGGAGCCCTATTCTTCACCTTCATTTTCTGCAGAAGGAAAGTAGCACCCAAGTGCACACACACACACACTTAAGGGCAATGCATAATCTGTATCAATGAGCAGTGTCTAACATTCTATTTGTAACAGCTAGGTTGGGCTAAGCTAGAAGGAAGCTTGAAATTCAAGCTAGTATATCTTTCTTTCTTTTTTTTTTTCATTTTCTTTCTTTCTTTTTCTTTTCTTTTTTTTTTTTTTGAGACAGAGTCTCACTTTGTTGTGCTAGGTAGAGTGCTGTGGTGTGACAGCACAGCACACAGAACCTCAAACTCTTGGGCTCAAGCAATTCTCTTGCCTTATACCACTAATTTCTTTTCTTTCTTTTTTCTTTCTTTTTTTGCAGTTTTGGCCAGGACTGGGTTTGAACCCACCACCTCTGGCATATGGGGCCAACGCCCTACTCCTTTGAGCCACAGACGCCTCTCCCACTAATTTCTTAATGTTACATTTCCTTTCTACCTCCCTCCAAAGCACCTACTTTTCCATGTTTGTGATGTGTTCATGTGAAATTGCTTGAGAGAGAAGAAAAAGGACATCTTCCCTTTTCTCCATCTAGAGAAGAATATTATTCACCCATCTTTGCAAGATTTTTTTTTTCTATTTTACCCTAAACATTCTTTTCATTTAGGTGGCTACAATTCTCTCTCCATGGTTAAACGCATTTTTACATGTTATTGGTTAGTTCAGAAACTTCTAACCTCATCTTTATCCTCCAATAATATTTTGATTTTCTCCAGGTCACTTTCCTGGGATGATTATGGTTGAACATGAGACCCATCACCTGAGAGCACAGTCCAGTTAGTGGGAAGCTGGACTCAGCTGCTATAAATTCACAACTTTGCTACACGCTGACTATGTGACTTGGGGCAAGTGACTATTTTCTGACAGTGCACACGCACAAACCTACTTTCTGAAATACCATGTGCAATTCACAGGCATAATAAATGTGAAAAGTTCATTAACATGTGAGGCTAATAGTTTCTTAAAACTACATCATGTTCAATACTACTTAATATGTTCTTAATTTATTCGTTTGTATTCATTTGTTTATTCATTTATCATTTATGGTCTGTCTTTCTCTTCCAGAATGTAAGCTCTATCATAACAAGGACTTTGCCTGTTTTATGTTTTGCTCCCAATAGTATTCCCAGAGCTTCCTATAATATTTTGTGGTATACTGGTGCAAAATATATTTATTGAATGTACGTGTATAAATGAATGGATGACAACTTGTGCATGAACAATGTTATTACATAGGGGAAATCACTTATTTTAAAGAACTTCTTACAATTTATTTCCAGAGCTTGTTCACCTGCCTTTCTGTTTTACTGTTGGAATTTGAAATCTGAGCATATTGGTGATCATTTTATAAGAAGTCATGTCACAAAGAGAATGAAAGTGCCCTATTCCTACTAGCTCTTTTCCATCACCATTTTAAGCCAAGTCATTACAATTTACCATCTTATTTTGTCACCTGGAATTTTTGTGTGTTTGTGTGTGTTGTGTGTGTATGTGAAGGCACTCTAATAATGTGGTACCTAAGATAATAAATGTCTGCTTTGGCAGTTCCAATATCTCATCAGTTTTATGGAAACAAAGCATGAAGGCAAATATATATATAGACATCCAAGTGTTTAATATCCACAAAGAAAGATATTTGTGTCTTACTAGGAGAAGAGGCACTGTTACATATTCATGAGAGAGATGCATTTACCCCCTTGCAGGCACAAAATATTTATATAAATATGAAGTCTATGCATAATTATATAAAAACAGACATTCCCCAGAGGTTAAATATGCTCACATAATAAGAAAGGTCTTGTTCTCCTGTGGGTTTTATTAAGTGAATTCAAATCATCGCATAGATGTAAACATTACAGAAGAGCACAATACTTTAGGGTGGTCCAAGGGAGTAGAACTGGAAATAATTAAATAAAGGCAAGTGACTTAGAAACATTTTTAACTATGTTCTATTTTACACCATAGCAATGCATTTAGAAATGCTTTCAACCCAGAATTCACAGTCTAATGAAATCTATTAGACTGAAATTACCTTTCTGGGGACATAATGAAAGTCTTATTCCCTGAAATGTCAAATGTGACTTAACTCAAAGTTTCAATCCATCTTAAAATTGGATTGAATGCAGAGAGGCCTACAGAGCTTTTGTCTGGTTGTGTTTGCTTTATCAGGGACTGGTGCATGACCTTGGACAGCACAATCAAATGGCTAACTTTCCTTTATTCCTTACAAAAGAATGTCACTGCACATTCTATATCATGGTTCTAAATACAGCAGAACTCCCATAGTTGACCATCTCCCTGCATTGACTACCTCTTTAAGTTGACCTAATTTTCATAGACCAGACATGTACCACATGTACGTATCAGTGCACTGGGCCTCATTCCTTATGTTGGCCACCTCCATCAGACTACCAGTTTGTTACAACCCCTTGGGTGGTTAACTTACACAGGCTCTACCATGTATCTCCTTTTCTATTTATACACATATGAGTTTCCTATCTGATTTGGCCTCCTAGCTGTATAGAAGAATGGTATAGTATTGTAGTTGATGGTATAGGTTGATTTATTTTACATCCAGTAAAATAAAATCACTTCATTTTCATGTTAGGAATGATTGGCTCACTTGTGGTTTCAAGCTCTCTTTCAGGAAGAAGAGGATAACCGTGACCTGAATCTTTTTCTGTGCAATCTGTAAGTGTTGCCAAGTTCACCAATAAGTTTTCCTCACTTCTCTCTTTCCATGGCCCTGTTTACGCTTTCGGGGTGAGGAGGTCACTGACAGAGATTCCACAGTCCTGGCCTGGGACAAAGTCTTTGTGGAGCAGGGTCTTTACACACTTCCTCATGTTCCCAAATTGGTTAGGCTCCAACCCAAAAGTGTACGTGAACTTATTTCTTCTTATTCTTTACCTCACCTCTTTTTTAAAATTTCTTGATCCTCACCAGCCCTTAAATATTAGATTTTAAGATTTTAGGAGCTGAGATTTTCCAGGAGCTGATTCAGTAGTTAGATCAAATATAGGTGATATAAAATATTATAAATATATCACATTATAAAAGGTCCAAAGCTTTTACTCAGATCAAAGACATCCTTGATGAAGTGGTATTAGGAGACAGGTGTCCCTTGAAAAGGATATTTTTGATATGATCTTCCCCAGAATATTGATGTTCTTATAATGCAGAGTCACTGAGGAGTATGGGAAACACTCAGCTGGTCATTTACTCCTTGCCTTGTAAATTTCTGCTGATTCCACTGGGATGGGGAATCATGAATGGGTCATTCATTGATGAAGTTTGGAACATTTCAGGATACAGGTTATTGTCTACCATTCTCAGTTTATTCTGCCCTTCCCCACATCCACCCAGCTATATTCTATTCAGTTTTTTTTAACATTGTGCATCTTTCCATCTCCCGTATTTGATGTGGCATCTACCTTACCTGAGTAGGTGTATGGACTTGACATTTACAACTCCTTAAAATTCAAAAAATCATATGCACCAGCAAACCTAGATTCCTTCTCTTTGTTATATCAGGGTTACCCTTGTGTACTCTTTCTCTTTTCAGCACTTTCTTTTTTTTCCCTCTGAACATTTCTACGTTTATTTTCTAGTGCCAATCTCAAACTTGCCCAGGTTGTTGACTTCTCTCTACCAGCAATTTTACTTCCTCTTTTGATCTAGGATGTTAGGGATGAGTAAGAGGGTAATTTGGCAGCACCCAAACCTATCCTCAAGATAGTTTGACCATTCTAATTTATTTTTATCAATTCTATTGAAGTATAGTTTGTAAATAATAAGATTTATACATTTTAAATGTACAATTTGTGTTTTGTTAAGTGTGCACAACCTTCTAATCAACACATTTATAAAGATAGACATTTGCTTTGGAATAGAAGGTTTACTTGTATAGCTTTGTATTTATTTCACTTAGAATCCTCCACAAGTAATAATTTGATTTTTATCACTATAGATTACTTTTGCAAATTCTAAGATTTTGAATAAGTGGAAGCATACATTATGTACACTTTTGAGCCTGGCTTCTTTTTGCTTGAGTTAAGCTTTTGGAAATGTTTTCTGTTGTTGCTTGTGTGATTATGTTTTTGCTGTAGTGGTTGTCAAGATATACAATTCTGCTACATTTCATTTATGTATTCACTTGTTTATGGGCATTTCATTTGCTTCTAGTTTTGGACTGTTATGAAGAAAGCTACTATGACCGTTCAGGTACAATAATTTATGTTGTTCTCTCTCCTCTTTTTCCTTAGGTAACTACTTAGGTGTCAGCTTACCATGTAAAATGATAGATACATGTTTAATATAAGACTATGCCAAAATGTGTTCTGAAGTTGTTGTGACGTATACTCAGACAGTTTCAGGTGTTTCTCCAATTCTTTATATTGTAGGTCTTTCAAACGTAGTTATTGTAGGGGTTCTAGTGGGCGTGAGGTAAAATCTCATTGTGGTTTCATTTATATTTTTAATTTGCCTTTTCCTGATGACTAATGATATTGGGCCAGTTTTCATGTGGATATAAGTCAATTATATATCATCTTCCATGCAATATCATCTGACTCTGCCTTGTTTTGACAGAGTTGCTTTGAGACTGTAGTGTTGACAAAATCTCGTCTATTTTAGAGAATTATATTTTCACATAAATTTTAGAATCAGCTTGTCAATTGTTACAAAAGCCTGCTAGAATTATATTAATTGGGATGGTATTGATTTGATAGATCAATATGGGGAAAATGTAAATCTGAGCAATATGTGTGGTTCAATCAATAACCATGACACAGCCCTTAATTTATTTAGGTCTCATTTAATTGTCCTGAGCCATGTTTATAGTTTTTAGTATAAAAAAGTCTTGCATATATTCTGTTAAATTTGTTTTGATTATTATTATTATTTAATTAAATCATAGCTGTGTACATTAATGCAATCATGGGGTATAATGTGCTGGTTTCATGTACACTGAAATATTTTCATCAAGCTGGTTAACATAGCATACATGGCATTTTCTTGGTTATTGTGTTAAGACATTTGTATTCTGCATTCAGTAAGTTTCACCTGTACCGTTCTAAGACGCATCATAGGTGTGGTCTCACTAATTACCTCCCTCCACCCATCATCCCCCTCCCCTCCCTTCCCTTTCCCCACATTCTTGTGCTATAATTGTGTTACAGCCTTCATACGAAAGCTATAAATTAGTTTCATAGTAGAGTTGAGTACATTGGATACTCTTTCTTCTATTCTTGAGATACTTTGCTAAGAAGAATATGTTCCAGTTCCATCCATGTAAACATGAAAGATGTAAAGTCTCCATCTTTCTTTAAGGCTGCATATGATTCCATGGTGTACATATATTACAATTTATTATTAAATTGGTATACATATATTACAATTTATTAATCCATTAGTGGGTCAATGGGCACTTGGGCTTCTTCTAAGACTTAGCAATTATGAATTGGGCTGCAATAAACATTATGGTACAAATATCTTTGTTATGATTTGATTTTTGGTCTTCTGGATTTATACCTAATAGAGGAATTGTAGGATCGAATGGCAGATATTTTTAGATCTCTAAGTATTCTCCAAACATCTTTCCAAAAGAAACGTATTAGTTGGCATTTCCACCAGCAGATTACTATTTTTTTAATCGCTTGTGTGAGGTGAGGTCTCACTATATTGCCCAGGCTGGTCTGGGTGCAAGCTATCCTTCTACGTCAGCCTACTGAGTAGCCAGGACCACAGGCATGCACCACTGCTCCCAGCTACTGTCATAGTGTTTGAATTGATATTTTTACTTCCTTCTCTAATTTTTTACTGCTATATATTGAAATATAATTGTTTAATTTTATGCTAGCCATGTATGCCATGGCCTTGATCAATCCACTTATTAATCCTACTAAGGTTTTTGTGTAGATTCCTTAAAAATTTTTATATATACTTCTCTCTATATATGTTAACAGACTTTTTCTAGACACTGTTTTGCATGCCTTTTGTGTATGTGTGTGCATTTGCACTAGCTAGGACATTTACTACAATCTACAATACTGGAAATATATGACATGAATATACACGTTTGTCTTATTCCCAATCATATGGGGAAAAATTTAGCTTTTGTTTGTTTGCAGCTTTTTGCCTGGGACTGGGTTTGAACCCACCACCCCCAATATATGGGGCCAGGGCCCTACTCCTTGAGCCACAGGCACCTCCCTGGAAGCATTTACTTTTTTACTATTGTATGTGATATCAGCCATAAGTGATAATAGATATCTTTCTCACTACTGAGTTTTCATCTAGTCCTAGATTTTCATGAACAGGTGTTGACGTTTATTAAATAGTTTCAGCGGTTGAGTGTTTGATTTTTCACTTTCTTTATATACACTTGCCTTGTCCAAAGCCTATATGATCTCAGGTGCAAACCTCTAGAGCATCTGCTCATTGGAGGGAACTGGACCACAGCCCTGTAGGGTTACCAGAGACTGGGTGCGACAGAGGGGCAAGGCAGGGAAAGAGGCATCAAACTTCCCAGGCTAATTTACTGGCTGGGGGGGGCCCTCCTGAGTTCACAGAACACTGGAGCGAGTTATACTAAAGCTGCCAGCAGACTTCTGCTGTCTAGTCGCCAGAGACTTTTCAACTCTTTGATTTGAGGTTGGTACTGGCTAGGACAATTGATTGGTACCTCTTCAACTGGACCAATCACCCGAGGACTTTCCAACGTTGTACACTGGGTGTGTTGTAGTGGGAAGGTTTGATTTTCCTTTCCAATTGTTGTGGGAGAATATTCACAGAGGGGCTGCTTTGCTTAACCTGGCCCTCAGGGGATCAAAACTTAGACAAAGGGCTGGAACTCACAGACTGAGTAAAACCCATTTGCAGCCCCAGTCTGATCAGGGAAAATAGCCTTGACAGAAATAAATTCTGTGAACTTGTTCTGTTCCAGCAGCAACATCAATCAGGGACAGGGCTGGAACTGAGTGAACTGCCCCAGCCCTTGTCAAGTACCCAGGTTGTCAGGCCTCACCTCCCCCTGCCAAACAGTGACAGGGAGTAGTGGACTGGTTGTGGAGCCACAGACCTCACTGTGACCCAGGCAGGCGAAAACCTCTGGAGCATCTGCTCATTGGAAGAAACTGGATCACAACTGTTACCACCGACTGGGTGTGACAGAGGGGCAAGGTAGGGAAGGAGGCATCAACCTTCCCAGACTAATTTACTTGCTGTGGGGGGTGCCCTCCTGAGCTCACAGAGCATCGAAGTGAATTATACAAGAGCTTCCAGCAGATTCCTGCTATCTAGTTGCCAGAGACTTTTTTAACTATTCCATTTGAGATCGGTGCTGGCTAGGACAATTGATTGGGACCTCTTCAACTGGGCTAATCACCCAAGGACTTTCCAAAGTGGTACCCTGGGTGTGTGGTAGTGGGAGGGTTTGATTTGGCTTTTTCAATTGTTGCCTGCGGGGGGTGCGGCGACTTCACTCTGGTATTCCTTCACAGCTCAGATTTCAATCCAGAGTAACAGATTCTCTAGGGTAAGACAAAGACCAGCTGAAAATAAGACAGAGCCTCTTACCCCACCACACCAAGAAGGTCTCCAGTTTCTCAAGCAGTGGCTCTCTACGAGTCCTTGGCAAAACTCTAGGGGAAAAGGTACAGACACCAGTCCAAGATTTTAAGCAAAGGACTGGTCAATCACTACTTCTAGAACTCCCAGCCCAAATTGTCCTTATCTACTCATCTAGCCAAACAGTATAAAATTAAGCAGGGCGGAATCAATGGAAAAGCTCTGGAAATATGAACAACCAAACTAGGTCAACTCCCCCAAGGAATAATCTGGCGGACACAAGCAAGGATCCTATGCAAAAACAGATGGCTGAAATGTCAGAAATTGAATTCAGAATTTGGATTGCAAACAATATCAATAAAATAGAGGAAAAGTTGGATTTAGAAATTCAGGGTGCATTTCAAAAATTGTCTCAAGAAATCAAGGAATTCAAAGATCAAATGACCAAAGATTTGGACACATTGAGACAAGAAATTGCAGCCCTCAAAGATCTG